>BMAW01041368.1:0-106579 GCA_019974015.1 Nephila pilipes | reverse complement strand
ATTATTTTATTTTATTATTTATTTTAAATTATTAAAATTATTTTATTAATTGTTTTTAAAAGTAAAAATATCCTAAAATATTCTATTCGATCGTTAAATATAAAGACAGGAAAAACCATAAACAAACCATTAAAACAAGAGTAAAAAATGTTCGTAAGAATCGGATGGAAAATGTAATTCCACAGAAACCTTCATTATTTTTTATTCTTTCAGATGTACTTTTTGCCATTCAAATAGATAAAACTGTAAATATTTGAGGACGGTAGTAGAAATTCTATAGAATTAGCATAACATTCTCGAAATCAAAATGGCAGGTAGACGGGAGCTTTAAAGTAAACAAGCTCTTTGTTACATAAGAAACT
Organism: Nephila pilipes; assembly: GCA_019974015.1. Lineage (NCBI taxonomy): Eukaryota > Metazoa > Arthropoda > Arachnida > Araneae > Nephilidae > Nephila > Nephila pilipes. Next base: position 106,217 of record BMAW01041368.1, on the reverse strand, counting down.
TAAATTAGTGGAATTTATATTTTTTATGTGTGTAATTTCCAAAAGTATTGGAGAAAAATTAGGTTCTTACGTGGTTATAAATCAATTTTAAGTTATGGCATTTGCTTTGAGACAACAAATATTCTTTATATAAACATAAGCGTGACAAGATGCCGTTGAAAAGATTACGTTTGAGACTTTTTTATTTATTTGCGTGATACAGACCTAAACAACAGACTTTAACTTTCAGATTTCCAAATAAACTCCAATTTCTATGAAAAGGAACCATAAACACGAAAGACTTCGAAATCAAAAGTGTTCATCTTTCTCTGGATTTCCTCCGTGGTTTTTAGTATAAAAATAATAAAAATAAACTTCCGCTCTTTTTTTCCATTTTCCAGAAGAAACCGGTTTTATAGCAGGGGGATACAATTTTTATCCATTTCTTATTGGAAAAGAAAATTTTCAAATACTTCTTAAGTTTAGGATTCGAGATGCGATCGTAACTCGCTGCAAACATCTCTGTTTCAAGATGAGAATAATAAAAAAAGGAAAATAAGGAAGAAAAAAAAGAATAAAGAATCAGAATACATATATGCATCAACAAATAATAAAGAAATCTTGCATTTTGACTTCATGAAAACCTTCAGGGAAGAAATGACCACGAGGCATTCTTTATAAAAATGAGCACGATACATATATGGAGGAAACAATAAATAAAGGAAGAAGAGAAAAAAGATTTCTGAATTTCGTAAGAAAAAGATAAACAAAAAAATGCCATTTTATTTTGGTGTTTGGAAGGAAATAGTTGTACATTTTTTTCCTTACTATTTCTTACGCGATGGAACACTTAGAAACATTTTCATGCTGAGAGTTTGGAATTGATACGAAAATTCTGCGAACCGTATCGATACAAAAAGCACTGAGAGGTGCCATTTTGCTTTTATTATGTAAATAAGGATATTATCATTCAAATACATTCTAAGTAAGTTCCATAGAGAAAACAATGCCAAGCGGAAGTGCTTAGTATTCGACGGAGAAATGAAAATAAAGTGAAAAATGTGCGTAAATAGCTCGTTTCTGGAAAAAATTATTTTTCTACAGCAAAGCAAGCAAACGTTTTCTGGTGATTCTTAAGAAGAAAATAGATTTTATGATTTGGAGCAAACTAGAAAGTTAAAAATATTGCATAGTGATATTAGATTTCGGAACTTTTTTCTTCATTCGCGAAATGGTACAAAATTTTCTAATATTGCTCTAGATTTAGTATTCTTTTATACATAAAAATATCTTTTTAACTTATTTTGACATTAATTGAAAACTAAAGATTCGAATTTTGAAGATAAAATTAAAATTTTAAATATATATTACATTTCGAGAGAGATTTTCTTCTAATAATAAAAAAAAAAGTTATACTGAGCTATCTGTTAATATTCTGAACTTAATATATGTAACAAAAATGTCAGAAACTCATAGAAATATTTTATTTAAAGAACTATTCCCATTCCAATTTGAACTATTCTAATTTGAATTAGTTTTATTTCATTCACACGATAGATAATCAGCATTAAAAATATAGATTTTAAATCTTTCTTTCATTTATTATGATTTCAAAGCATTTATTTAAGAAATTTATAAATCCAAAGAGTTGCTCTAAAATATCTTTTTAATAAATTACATGCGATGATTCTTTCTTTACTTAATAAATGTTCCAGTAAATAAGAACAACTGTAATTGTCGTCGAACTGAAGGGATTTATACTTTAGTTGTACAGCGATTATATATATATATATATATATATATATGTGTGTGTGTGTGTGTGTGTGTGTGTTCTAAGAAATTAATCTTGTGCATTTTAAAAATGTTTCCATTCGTTTCGTGCACGATGAAGAAACTTGAAAATTTTCAAATTGTACATTTATTAATTTAACACAAGAGAGAGGCAATTTCATGATGTTAATGGTGGACTCAGTGCAATTAGGTCCTCTAGACTCAATTGGCTACATAATGCAAACTTAAAGAAGCCACATGCGCAGTTTCCTCATCGTGGCTAAAATAAAAGAAAACGAAATTTTCACTGCTTGGAATTTATATGCCAGAATTTCTTCAAGTGACATGGTATTGAGTGGAAGGTTCTTTGTGTATTTTCCTTACTGTATTAGTTTAAGTATCGAATAAATTAGGAAATTAAAGTAAAATTAAGATAATTTCACACACACATATATATGTATACTTTATTAGTAATAAAGTGTATATATATATATACTTTATTAGTAATAAAGTATTTTAATTTGTTCTTATGGTTTCTCCCCTTTCACTCTGTATATATACACACACGCACGCACACACACACACACACACACATATATATATATGCAGAGAGAGAGGGGAGATAATGAGAGACATGAGAGGGCCTTTTTTTGGATGACAGAGTAATTAAAAATTAGTGAACGGAAGAAAAATAATCAATGCAGAAAAACACAACAGCAATTGATTTCTGTATTGATATATGTTATGAATTTCAAATATTTGGTAGAAGAATTAAAACAAAAAAAATTCATAGTCCCAAAAATATATGGGCAAATAGAGGTTTCTCCATTACAGTTCAAATTTTGGAACCATTGTTTCTAATTAATTTTAATACCCGATTAGACAGGATTTGAACAAGAGTTTGCAGCAAATCAGAGTTTAATAAAAACCCATTCTGGTATATTTTCTGCTTTAATTAAAACAAGCTTGAAATTAGAATCCATGAACTCTCGTTTTAATGCCATCCAAAGATTTTCCACCTGTTTAAAATTTAGGCTTATAGCTGGTCATCTCGTAATGTTAATTTGATTCTGCACAAATTATATTTTAGTGGATGTAGAGATGCAAAACGAAGAGTTGTCCTGCTGAAATATCTTGCTATCACCTCATAGAAAATTTTTTCAAATAGAGATAAATGAGACTGAAACACATCCTAAATAGTCTTCGGACATTAATGGTTTTGCAGGAAACACGTGTAGTTGGGCTATTCAAGTTTTTCTCTTCACCAACCACGAGGACATAATAATCATTTAAAGTGCATAAAATTGTAATTTCTTCCCAACAAAAATGAAGCGGGGTTAAGTGAATTAAATGAAGATAGAAGTGAAGTGAATAAGAGAAAATGATATACAAAGGAATTAGAAATTAAAATGAAAGAGATGATAACAACTTGCTGATAGAGATTTATAATTTGAATTGAAGCGCCTTAGTTAATTTTGTGGATGTAAGCGAATTCTAGTTAAAGTATTAATCTACAAAGTTATTTTTAGTAAGAATTATTGAATTCAGATCGAGTGATTTGGTAAGCTAAGATTTCATATTTAAATCTTTACCTGGGATTGTTGAGTTAGTTGGGATTCGAGAGAGATAGCGAATATTCCAGTGATAGTTAACAAGGTATTTTAGTTTGTTCTTATGCGTTTCCAATTAAAGTTCGGTAATTATTTTTTAATGAATTAGAATAGGATACGATGCAAGAGCATAAAAAGGAAGATGGAGCATTACAAACATTTATCAGTTGTACCATTGAAACAGAACGTCCCCCCCCCACACGATGACAGAGCTACTTCCTTGTTGCCAGCTAAATAAAGAGCAATGTTCTTGAGGGAGGTCATGCCAATAAAAGGGATCCGACCATCTGAGATATCTATTTTGAATTTATTTCCATTGCGGAAGAGAATAATTAACCATTCATATTTCCAATGTACGTGTTTCTTAGTCGAAAGTAGTCGCACTACCTTATGTATTTTGAGCACCGATGTTTGCCACATACTAAGATACATATGAAATTAGCTTGCTTTTAACGACAATTTTCTGTAATATCTAGATACTAGAATGGCTAAGTTATTGGCAATTTGACGGCAAGACATATGTTTGAAAGGAAGAAAATCTTGAATGAGGTCTATTTTCCCTTCAAATGTCTTCTTTTGTCTTCCCGTAAACTTCCTTACCGTAGATGTGTACAGCAGATCTGCTGCAATGCATGTGCTTGAAAATTTCCGAAACTTCGTTCCTTTACACATTAAACGTCAAATTTCTGTGCTATCAGCTTGTAAGAAATCAGCATTTGAAGGCAAATCGCAATAAACTTTAAATCAGAAAAATGTGTTTCACCATTTATAATTTACAACAATTGCATCAGAAGAAAAGTGCTTGCAAAATGCAAATTTTCTGATTTTGCACTTATAAATTAAATTTGAAATTATAAATTATTTTTTATAGTTGTTCATAAACTTTTGGGACAGCATATTATAATTAATTCATGTATATTTTGTTTTATAAATGCGAACAAAATTTTAAATTTTATACTCGTAATAGTATATATATAATTTTTTTATTGTTTTGGCTCCTTTATCTTAATTTTTGCCTAAATAAATGTAAAAATGAAAAATAAAAGCAAGTAAGTATAAGTATATGTATATATATTATACATACATACATATATCGTATATAAGCAAATCAGAAATTATTTAATTACTGTAAAGATCATATAATCCATTATGTAAGGCAAAGGACATAAAAATGAAAAAAATGTGTTTTAAAATACTGTCTCTGGCTTTGAACAGAACTGCGTGGTTAAATTAGTTTTAATGATCCAAACTATCCCAGTCAGCAGAATTAGTTATAACAATAATTGATTAAAAAAGGTAGATACAACCTATTTTAAAAATTAAATGAAGAGCGCAATTTTTGAAGATATTATATTTCTAACTCGACTTATTTAAAAAAAAAAATCTATTATCAATTTATTATTCCCAATTTCAAAATAAAAGTTATGTAAATTATTATTACTATTATTATACCCTCATTTACTATAAATAACTTAGACGTATCTTTACTAATTTTTCTACACTAGTTAGGTCATTTGATTAATTGCTTATAGTGTCAAAAGTATGAAAGGTACTATATTATAAAAATACCAATTGAAATTTCTACGAAATTCCCTCAATTTCTATCCACAAAAAATAAACCTCACATGAAATTAAGAAAAACTAAAAAGCAATATCCCTTTACATTATAACAACTTTCACCATTTATTAACTGTATTACAAACTTTTACATGCAATTTTTTCTTTCGGCAAAAAGGGAGCCTAGCTTATATAAAACTTATTTTATGACTGAAATATCATTAGAATGCAATGCATAATTTAGACTTGAAAACCAAAATTTCTTATTTCTATTTTTGTCATGTTGTAAATGTATTTTAAAAAATTAATAGAGCAATCCACTTTAATGTAGCAAATGTAAAGTTTCTTACAATTAGAAATTTTTCTCTGAAGTATTATAAACAAAGTTTTTATCACGCAGTACATAATTAAAAATATCTTTTTATATTTGGATATAATGTAATTTTTGTTCCAAATTAAATTTTATTAACTTAAAATTTAAAAGAATCTATTTTACAAATATATTACCGTAAACATTATTATCAATAATTTCCAATTTTACGTCTAAATATTCTGATTCTTTATTACATTTATATGTATGAATTAAATTTAAATATATAGGATAAAAAAAACGTTTTATTTCAGTATGCTTTTCACATTTAAAAATATTAGGTCTTCAATTTATCCACCCCTAAAAAATTATTTTTCCCTGTATAGCCCCTTTTATAAAATTGTAAATATATATTGCCTAAATTATTTTGTTAGCTGATTCTCCATGTGTATTGTTTTAATTTGCTCACATTTTTTATTGTTTCACTTAACATAATTTTCCTTAAGTACAAGATTAAATTAGAAATGAAATTTATGACATGAAATAACATTGTTTAGATTTTATTGTTTAAACAATTAAAAATATTTATTAGATCAAATATATCGAGAAATTAAAAGATTGAAAGAGAAAATTATGTAATGAACATATGTTTTCGTTCTTATTATGTTTAGTTATACCTCAACTATTTTAATAGTTAATTATCCTATTTAGCTTATTTATAGTTTCTTGTAAAATTGATCACAATATTTTTACCTGCTTTTGTAATATAAGTATTAAAACCCTTACAGCAACTGTTATAAATATTAGTTCCCTACGAAATTTAATTGAATAGAATATATTCAAAACAAATTTGTATATAATGATTCTATTATTGATTTCGCTATCACAATTTTAATTAAATTTATTTAATAGCTGATTTTGAATAATAGCTAGGAAATTTTATGTTTACATCCTATTATAAAATTTTGTTTTGTGTATGTCTGAAGTTCTGCGATGGAACTTTATTATTTAATAAATTTTTGAACTATCATTTATTTTGAAATTAATACTATAAATTCTTTTATTAATATTGTATTTGAATTCGTTTAATGTTTGTTTTTAAAGCTTATATATACATATAATACATGCACCCACAAACACTTAGCCATCCACACACACACGCATATATATATATATATATATATATATATATATATATATATATATATTCATACACTGGTGTGCAAAAACTTAAGCAACAGCTGTTTTTTGCCATAACTCTACGAGAAACTATCTGAGAGACATAAAATTCATAAATGAGAGACAGCATTTTGTACTTAAACGATGATGAAAATATAGTTGCGCCAAAATAAATACAATGTATATAGAATGGAATGAAGAAAAAAAAAGCTTTATTGAACTCATAGTATTGTTACACATGATTATCTGTCGAAGAGGAAGAAAAACAATCAGATGTTCCTTAGTATGAGATATTCCATTCCCTTATTGCAATGATTGCTTCGCACCATCTTTCCATACTATGCACCAAATTGTCGAACAGTTCTTGAGGTAAGAGTGCCCATTATTCAATTGGCAACTGCTTCAGTTGTTGAGTGTTCCCCGGAGGATGTAATCATGCCACAAGGTGTCTCCCATAAGCATACCACTCATGTTCTATGGGATTTAAATCAGGGTAGAACGCTGTCCAATCCATTCGAGTGATATCTTCACTATCCAGTAGTAGCTAAACATCAGCAGTCCGGTGTGACAATGCATTGTCATTCATAAAAATGAAGTCTGGTCCAATAGTACCATGGAAAACACGCATCGGAAAGATCACCTTCTTACCTCTGTCGAAACCGTTTTCCTCAGTCCACCCGTTCAGCATAATGCCTCTAGAAACGACATCTCCTGGACCACCGTAAAGGTCTCTTTCCGTGATGTTACTGAGATGAAACCGTGTCCCGACCTCTCTCCAAATCAATTGACGTTCAAAATGACTTGTGGCACTGAAACGACTCTCATCTGTAAAGAGGATGCGACTCCATTGATGAAATGTTAAGTTTTTGTGCTACTTACACCACTCTAAACGGTGCCGCCAATGGTCAGCTTTGAAAGGGATGCAGCATTCAGGACGGGGGTCAAATAGGCCACCTTTGTGAAGGTGTCTGACCACAGCAAATTGCGAAACTTGTCGCCCTGTTGCTGCACACAGTTGCTGAGAAATGGCGCTTGGGGACTGATATCGAGCTCTTTTCGCCTGCAGGACGATATATCAGTCATCCACTGCAGTTGGTTTCCTAGAGCGGCCACCACCATACTTTCTAATAGCTGTACCTATATTCTGGAAGGCTTTCCAAGAAAGAAACGACATTTTTGCTGATTCCGAACTCTTTAGTTACACTGGTTAAACTCCATCTTTTCGATCATTCTTCCATGTGTAAAGTAGTCCAGGTGATTTTTTCTAGCCATATTTCACGAAAGAACTCACTTGCACTTGCTGCGAATGTCTTTAATTGTGCCTCCGTTCTTCCTTGAGTGTTCCTCCGTGAGTGTACGCAAAACGCGCCGACCACGCTCGTTTTGTATACTCTCACTTTGCTTATGACATTTTGTTTCCGACATTTGCATACGCATCACGAGATGACTGAGAAGACACTGAAGATGATTCATGCCCGGGTCGCCCTTCTATGTCAAACGCGGATGAAAATATCAAAAAAATCGGTAACCTGGTTCGATTTGACCGTCAGTTAGAATCGTGCGATTGCTGATACTGTAGGAATCGACAAAGAATCCGTGCGGCAAACTTTTCCACCAGGACAATGTACCGATTCATTCCACATTTTCTGTAAAAAAGTTTCTAAACAAATACAACATCCCAGTGTTAGACCATCCGCCTTATTCGACGAGTTTTGAACTATGCGACTTCTTTCAGTTTCCTAAGGTGAAATCTGCATTAAAAGGAACAAGCTTTGAGTCGTTGAAGCAGTGGAAGAGAAAGCGACACGCTTCCTGAAGGAGCTGACAGGAGAAGACTTCCAGCACTTTTTCGAACAATGGAAGATTCGTATGGAGCGTTGTAGGGATAGAGCAATGTTGCATATTGAAGGTGATAATAAGTATGTGTATGATATCAAAATAAAATATTTTGCAGCATCAGTCTTGTTATTTAATAGCCACACCGTATATATATATATATATATATATATATATATATATATATATATATATACACACACACACACACATATATATATATATATATATATATATATATATAACAATACTCTGAAGAGATTGGAGAGCTTTACTGCTATCTTTTGGAAACCTCTAGCATTTAGATTATGTACGATCAGACAAGAACTCCGGGAAATAGAATGGTAAACTCTTTCTATTGGATTTATTTTTCCTTTCCCGCTCTTTGTTGTGTTGTCCGTTATCATATATTTTTCTGAACGTCTTTCATCCATACCTTTCATGTCGTTGTGTATGTGTTCTTGTACATACAATATCATTAGCATATATAAATAATTATTAAAATGAAATTGTTCCGAACTCTATCTTGATTCTACTTTAATGATTATAACAACATTTTACCTAATATTTCACATGTCCATAAAACTATATTCTTATATTTTGGGAACAATAACTATTTACTTTACAGTCACTAAATATAACACAAGTTAATTTTTTTCAAAAAATAATGTATTTATAATTAAATTTTCACATCATTATTTTTGTTGTAATTTTCTGTAACGCAATGTAATATGTGAATCCCGTAACAATTCTTTTAAATGTTATTCGACTTATTCTTCCAATTTTGAAATCACAGCCAATCGTTCTTTTTTTTTTTTCCACGTGTTTTATACGACGCCAAATTCCATTAGAGACGAAAACCATAGGATATATCTACAAAGGGTAACTGCTGCCGATATATCGAAAAGAAGCTATTTTAAACCATTCTCGAAAGAACAGCGTTAGATCTATAAAAAAAAGCCAACAGAAAAAAAAAATCCCCTTCGTCTTTTCTCTAAAAAGAACGATATTTTTTCTCCGCCTCTTACAGGATTGCACTTACTATAGATCACGAAATCGGATTTATTTTACAAACCTTCCCGAAAACCTGCGATAAAACTGTTTTGGTGTATTCGGATGGGAAAAAGATCTTAGATCCAGGTCTGAAAGACGGCGTGAACTATTAAGTGCCACGTGTCACAGCGTGGTGCACAGAATCCCAATGAGGGGTTTCAATGATTGTTTCAAGGGGTTGCGGCGGAAAAGGGAGGAGTGTCTAAATCCTGTGCACAGACGATCCGCTTAAGAGTGCTAGGGGAATGCCTTATTTTTCCTGAGTAAAACTAAGTATCGGGTAAATGCGCGTGAGAGAGATAAAATTGAATATTTCATTTCGGATTGAAAGGAAGATTTTTCAATTTAAAAGTAACGATTAAGGAAGCCTACAATGTTCCTACACTGCCAAGTGCATGTCTCTGCGGAAAAACACGTTTTACATAGTAACTTCTTGCTGTTCTGTGATGCAGTTGATAAGTGAAGAGAAATCGGTGGGGCAGCTGCTCATTTTCGGTGGAATCTAATTTTCGGATCTAGGGAAACTGCTAAATCAAATTTCACTCCAGATTTTAAACAATGTTTTTCACATGACCCTTAGTTAAGCGGTACGCAGTGAAATTTTTTATTGGTTGTTTGCAAGAAAATGTTTATATTCATCATGCTTGAACACAAATGAAATACGTATTTATGAAGAAAAGAAAAGAAAAACTTAATTTTCATAAAGAAGAAATTACTTAAAATTTAAATTTTTTTTTCGAAGTATTTCAACGTCTTAAAATCTCTACTACTTCAAAAAGTTTTTATATCTTAAGGATACTAGGACATCCGAGGAATTGTGGAATACTATATATAAAACCCTTTATTTATGTGATATATATCTTTTCATAATAGTATAGCTTAGATTTTTTAAGCGGCTAATGAAAATATTATAATCACTCAATAGAACTATAAAAGTAACTTCTTAGTAAAAAATTATTTGTTTCTTTTTAGTTGAATATGGACATGATTTGGGAGATATATGTTACAAAATACTATTACATAATATGGTTCCTAAATTTTTATGCTTCTATAAAGGGTACTTATGCATGTAATAAACCAAAAAATATTTTTTCTCTAATTGATACCTAAATTTTAAGAAACTTTTTATATGAAAAAAAAAAGAGAAAAATTTAAAATTTCCGAAATTACAAATTTCTATAATTTTTTCAAAAAAATTATACAGTAATACCATTTAAAAGTATGGTTCGAATTTTATGCATTGTTTTATATATAAGAAGCAAAATAGTTTGTTTGCGTATGGAATATTATTTTTTAAAATTGGTACCTCTCAATGCAAATATATCTGAAAATCTATGCAAATATGTCAGTGTTCAACTCAATGGGAAAGAAAAACTTCTGACGAAAGAAAATTCTTTTATAATTCAGAAGAATAAGTGAAAGAATAAGGAAATTCTACGCATGAACAAAATAATGTCCATGTTGTAGTCTAGACACAAACACTGTCTCGTGCAAAATTAAGAGAATTTACAAATTATGTCACATTTCTGAAAAACTAACTGTTAGGATTTAATGAAATTGGGTATGAGATTTTACATTTATAATAGAGAAAGAGATGTACCATTCAAAAGTAATTTTATGTACGCATGATTACCAAGAAAACTCGTAGTGTAGGAATGTTTAAGATTGACATTGTAATACGAACTGAAAATGAGTCCAATATGGGTTATGGTCCCCTCTCGCAACCAGACAGGTCACACAGTGTAATAGTATACTGAACAGGAGGCAGTTGAGGAGACCTGTGGTAATCGATATCACTGTTGCAGAAAAGTAGTTTTTAGCTGTAGGATGGATCTCGAAGGAAGATGGCGATAAGGCATTGTTTTTTCAAAAGCGTCCCATGCATGTTCTATAGGGTTAAGATCAGGAAATCTGGATGGATATTCCATGCGAAGAATATCCTCACTATCAAGGTAATTGTTGACCACCTGAGTCCTATGTGTACGAGAGTTGTCGTTCCTTAACAGAAACCCAGGACCACTGCACACTTGAAAATTCAAGCATAGGACTCTAAGATATCTTCACTGTACCATTTAGCAGTAACAGAGCTTTTGTCAAACACATAAAAGGGTGTGTGGCTATTCAATATAATACATGTTCAAACCAATACACCTCAATCACAGAAAAGATCACTTTTCCCTGATGAGGGAGAGATAACATATCAATCAATAACTCCCGAGACTAACCCAGAGATGGCACTCGTAGTAAACCAGTAACCAAGTCTTTCTAGAGTACTAACCTTTGCTTGAAACGTGTCAAAATTTTAAGTCGATCGGACCAGAAACAGCTGAGTTATCGAGGTTGGAGTAAAGTCGTTTTGTAGTTTGTTTAAAAAATGGAAAAAACCGAGTTTCGTGTTCTGATAAAACATTGTTTTTTAATGGGTAAAAACACCGTGCAAGCGAAACAATTGATTGAAAAATGTTACCCGGACTCTTGTCCATCAAAAGCAACGATTTGTCGGTGGTTTGCCGAGTTTAAACGTGGTCGTACCGACACAAATGACGCGGAACGCTCGGGTAGACCTGTGGAAGCCGTTACACCGGAAAATGTGAGTGAAGTGACAAAAATTATAATGAAAGATCGTAAAGTGAAGCTCCGTGAGATTGCAGAGATGACACAGATATCATATGGAAGTGTATTTCCTGAAAAGGTTTTTTGAAGTGAAGTGAAAAAGGTTTTTTCCAAGTGGGTGCCGCGATTGCTTTCGATGGAACAAAAACAGCAACGAGTCGATGATTCAGAAAGCTGTTTATCGCTATTTACTCGCAACAAAAAAGATTTCTTGCAAAAAAAAAAAGAAAAAGAAAAAAGATTTGGAAAAGCGTTGGAACGATTGTATCACCCTAAAAGGTGATTAACAAAAGGTGTTATGTTGATGAATAAAAAAAAATTTTGCAAAAAAAAATGTTGTTTTCAATGTTAGTCTCGGGAGTTATTTATTGATGTGTTAGTATCGTATTCTAAGTCTCTCTCCAGATACAGTTACGACGAAAATCACTGTTCAGGTTAAATCTCAAACGGTGATCCATTGAAGTCTGATCTAAAGCGCATGTCCACAAATTACAGATGACACTGGGCTTTTTATCAAGCTCTGAAGCAACCTGCGCTTGTGATTGGCTTGCCTCCTATCTACTGTGTGTGTGACAATTCTCCATCTCATTCTGTCATTTATACAATCGTGGCTACTATTTCACCCAATACCTTATACAATTTACCCAACTCTTGTGAAAATACTGCGAATGTCGTGAAGGAGTAGGAACACATAAATCACCGACTACTTTTGATGCATTAATACCCTTTCCACTGTCATAACTACGCAGACATGTAAGCGTATTCTTACGCATTGGACTCTGAATATTCACATAAGTTTTCGACTGCGTAATCAATATCTTTGGTTTCATACTTTTTTGTAAGAATAGACAAATTATCTTAATTTTGAACAAAAGTGCTTTCCATAACTAAAGTTCTAGAAAAAAATAAACTGTGCTTGCTCTCCCAGTATGAATCAGCTTTTTCTAAATGGTGTGATAAATTATTTGATACTAGGTCTTGTATCCCATCAAAGAACACGTAGTAGATCCCAGGTGATATTTCAAAGCTCTTCAATACAAAAAAATGTGCTAGATGATTAAAAAATTTCTAAATGGAAACATTTTTGTTTCTAATGATATACGAAGGAGTATCATAAAGTTTTAATTTTAACTAAGAAATAACCCAGATATCTGGATAAAATTTATTTGCATTTTAATTTATTTTTATGTACATGATTTAAGTTGCAACTATTAATGAAAAATTGTTTTCTCTCAGGTATCCGAAAATATAGTTCATTCTGCTAAAATCTTCCTTAGCAGGTTTCTAAGATGAGCAGAGGTCAAGGAACGTTAAAAGAAATTTTTAACTCTGGATGGCGACTCTGTATAGATAGAAAAAGTTTTAAAAATAATAAATAAAAATTAAGCTTCTCTCTCTCTGGCTCGATTATTTTAACAATAGTTAAGACTTTATAATACTTCGGGTTACTTTATTCTATGACTTCCAAAAACCAAACTAACTACCATTAACAGCAACAATTTACAACATTAAGTCCTTATGAATCAATTAATATGTAGAATAAATTTTATTCATATATCTCGCTATATTATAATAATTAGTAATAATTACAACTTTGCACTATTTTTATTAGTATACCATTTTATTAGTATTCATATTACTATTAATAACATACACTTATATAAACTACTTTTTTCAATGGTGCACAATGTTTTTAGAATTTTGTCTTTCTTGTGTCCTGTTCCCTCTCCAGCATTCTATATTACCACAAATTCCTACGATTTATAAGAATCAATACATAGCATAAATAGCTTCACTAATAAGACATGTATTGTCCGAAAACGTCAATATAAATACAATGAATCATGGAGCTTCTATGAATCATGTTTTGTGTAGAAAATAGGCTAATGGTATTATCATGTTTCTGAGACCTAAAGTTGTTTTAGTTACGTTTTGTGTCATTAGTAAGGATTTCTGATGTGATTGTGTGTTGTTATTCACCACGTCTTTTTTTAAACTAAAATTACGTCTACATATAATTCCCTGTTAACCATATAAAAATTTTACCACAAAGCCCCTTTTTAAATATCTTGTTTACTATATTAGTTATAATATACCCATTTATAATGATAAATAATTATGCTGAAAAAAATATGCTCATATTGAAGCACTTAAAAGCAAACTAAAATCAGGATTACATTATTATCTTTTAAATAGAACAACAATAGAATGCATTTTTTATGGCCAACTACTCGATGCAGGCTTCTCCAATAAGTTGCTAAATACATTAATAGGAAACAGTAGCAAATAGAAGCTCAATTATTCTAATGGTAAGCATTGGCATTATTACTGCGTAGTCTATATCGGTAATAGTAGAAAGTCTCATACTTATACATGAGCTTCATGATTTTGATGCAACGAAAGATTATACCTACTTGTATGAACTTCCCTTACTGATGACCTGATGCATACTCGACAGTGTATTCGGGTCTGGAAGAGAAAATAATGACGTTGCGTGTTCATTTATTTATTTATTATTAACTTCGTTCTTAAATGCAACACAACATGGTCGGATGACGAAGACTATTAACTAATATCTTACTCCCCATACTATAAGACACCGCCACCAACTTGAGGACTTAAAGCCTTGAAAGATTTAGCGCACACCACGTCTGGTGTGCGCTAAATCTTTCAAGGCTCTATATACATCAGGTCTTACTGAAATTAGGACTCGCATTACGTGTTTTCAAATTTCAATACCTGTAACGAGTTCTGAAGCACATTTTCTCTTTAATTAATCTCTGGGGCTACTTTACGATGTTTGATATAAGATCCTCACCTTGTGAAAAACCCGTGACTTAAGTAAATTAGCAATGCTATATATAACGTGCAGTGAATAAGATAGAGAAATTAAAGGTTGCACAGGGATTGAAGATAAAATCATATAAGAGACAGGAACTGACGAAGTTGATAGTATAACTATATGGGACAAAGCAACATAAATATAGATTTCTATATTTGGCTCGGGTCCCTTAACTAGAAATCTACTGGAATCGGATCCAGACAATAATGTACACAATTTGGATCTAGTTAAATTCTAGCCTAATATTTGGAGTTATTAAGGCAAATCAAATTCTTCATTATATTTTTGGGCTTAGAACGCAATTACGTAAACTTTCCACAATATTGAATAATTTTTATGCAGCTATTGAGAATTATAAAATAGTTAAATAATTTGGATCTTATGTGTATTGAGTTATTAAGTCTAAGACTCATAACAATACAAGATTGCTAAATACGTATTTTAATATTATTGAGCACATATGTAACGACTCGCAAGCGATGAAGTACAAACGCGAATTGAGCAGGCCATTATTATAATATATTTTAAATACTTATTAATAGCTGAAGGTTCCCAAATATGTATTCATATTAATATAATTTTACATTCACGTCTGGTAATCTAAACAATAAATTTTTCGCACCTTAAATTAAAAATTTTACTTGTTCTTTTCTTTTCTCAAATTTATTTTATAAATAATTTCTAGCTCAGTTTCATCCTGAAGATTATTAATAGTATACAAATGGGAGGGGGTATTCGCTCTGTATACTGAAACAACGACAGATAATTTCATTTAATGCCACACTATTATGTAACAATTTATGCAATATTGCCTTACAATGTGTATAATTAACATTTCACAAATTCTGGAGAAATTATATTAAATTCTCTTAATATTTCATATATTGATATACATATTTATAGTTACACTCATAATATTATTATCATTATCTATATGTATCTATTATTTCATTATAATATACACAATACTATCATGCCTGTCAAGAGTCACATAAACATATATCTATACATAAAGCTAGTTGATAATTTACCGATTTGTTGGGTTATTTATAGCAACAGAACACAGTTATAATCTATATGGAAAAATGGACATAATTTACTTTTGAATATTAATTCAACCAATGCATGTTATTTGTTCTATCTTAATCAGACATTGTATTAACTCTTTGGTATGACATATAAAGTACAAGAAAACACTTAAAACCATGATAACTAGTTCATTTCATAGCTATATCGTTATATATTCCTCAACCAAAATTAATTCTCAATACCCTTAAATCAAAAGTCCTGGAAAACATTCAACTAAAAATGAAAAATTTACACTTTACTTTTTAACAGTTGACTGTTAGTAATCCATTTATAGCGAAAATATATTTCGGTGTTTTCTAAAATGAAGTTTAATAATAAATGCATACATCTATCTTTTATAATTGAATTATAATTTATTTCTATATAATTATTTAATTTCTCCTAAATTCAAGGTTCTTTTCTTTCAGAAAAAAATTCAATATGACATCTAAGCCATTTCACAATGTTACATTCCGTCAAAGACATAAATGTATATGCATATTTTTGATAATGCTTTGCTATTGATTTTAAAACCTCATATTCATAACAATAAAAATAAACACAAATCAATAGACAATATTTCTTAAACGAAAGTGAACCAATTTTCCCAGTAATTTATTCTTTTGGTATTAATTTAAAGGGATAATTTCAAACTTCTTAAATACTTAAAGAATTGATTCATAAATTTCTTCAACTTAAGATCAAACACATTTTCATTTGAAATCTTGATTATCTGCCGAATTCAAAATGCTGCTTATAGGCATATTAAAAGAAATACCACACCTAAGTGCTTCAAATATACGTCTTCATTTCCAAAACAATGGGCTATTCTCTGCAAAAAGAAAGAATGTATATCACCATCAGAATTATTATAGAGTTAACAGAAATCTGATTGTTGCATCTGAAAAATTACCATGAAAACAAAGGTGAGTGAAGTGAGAAATTATCATGAAAATAGAGATTGACCTTTGAGGTAATCAGTACTTGATGTTAAAGAACCCGATCCAAACTTAGAACTTATTTCCAGAATAAAAGCTGTCTTAATTTTCATTTAAATTTATGATGTTGCAACACATACTTTCGTTTATATAGTACAGTATTCTTACAATTTAAAAATGTTCCGAAAATGCTCAATTTTTCTCTTGGTCAAGTAAATTTTTAAATCTATTAACGATATAGAAAGTGAAATAAGAAGCATAAACAATCCATGCCGAAAAAAATGGATTGACTCATACACAAATGAGTTATATTTCAAAATATACAGTTCTCTAAAAAATTTGATGGTTTGTTAACATCGGACTGAGAAATAACACGAGAGCTATTGGAGACAGAATTCTTAATTTTGATATCCGGTCAAGTTACAAGAACGACACCTAAGCTGACATCTCTCCTCTCCAAATCCACAACTACGTTATCATGAGGATTTGAGACTTCGATAGATTTAATGCGTATCAGCCTCGCTTTACGGCGGGCCTTTAGTGGCATCAAGACTATAACCTACGATTCGACGAAAACAACCTCGATCGCAAGTCCGAAACCATAACCACTAGACTACCACAGCCATTATCTAAAAGATAGTAAAATCAGAATATAATTTTAATACTCGATCGGTTTTTTTATGGGAAACATTTTACTTATCTGGGGTCTTAATTTGTACGGTTACGTGAAGGCAATCTTAAGTGTAAGCAAAAGCATTATATGAACAAACCTGTTATTCTAAAGTGTGTAAATTTGGCGAATAAGTATATTTTGCTCTTTTTTAAGTATATAATAAGTAACACTCGGCCATCCTTTTGTACCGATCCATCACTGCTATATTGTTAGTCGTTGCGCCATGTTCTTTTCCTGGTTTGTGTTTTGAATTACACACATAGGCAATAAATCTATAAGACAAACCACTCTAATATGTTAATCACCTTCTGTTTATGCAATTATCAATGGATAAATATATTTCTCTGTTCTTATCAAATTATTCTGAAATCTTTCTTAGCTATTTTACTCCTGATTTATTTAGACTTGATTTTATTTAAATCATGTCAAAATATATGTTTGTGAAACATTTTTCTCTGTGTGTTCTGAAAATAAAATCTTTATAATGTTAAAATAGTATGTCCCATTTAATTAGGTATATAAATAGTACATATGCATAATTATTCCGAGTAAATTGCGTAACGAAGTAGAAAATCACGATAAAATTAAAGAATTATGGGCTAAGTTTTCATACCAAAATAAAATTTCCTTATTAAGGATGAAAATTAGAATTCTTTACTACTCTTTAAAAGTTACCTAGCTATTTTTCAGAGTTATGACTAATAATACAGTTTTCTCATTGACTATTCCGTTTCAAGAGACATTAGTTAAAAATATGTATCCTAGCAATTTGCAGTATCTCTATTAACCAAACCAAAACTCATCAGAAAGTTTTAAGAAGGGACTTTTCTGCCTCATAACTATAAACAGGGGGCCGCTCTCAGACAAATGCCATTAATGCTGGAAGTATTCTCCTGGTTAATGTCACCAAGCGGAGTTTGCTGCAGTTTATTCGTATTCTGTTCCATCGTCTCTCTGTGTGTGGGGTGGGAGGAACTGTCAGAAGGGGTTAGTTCAGGAGCGACAGGGGTGACAAGTTGTGACAGTTGTTGATTTATTTCACTTCGTTTGGATAGTCAGAGTGTAATGGCGGTTCAAATAAAATGACTCACTTCGTTATCTGGAATATAGTTATGAATGTCCCTTTTAAACAGATGAAATAATGAGGAGTGAAGTTATAGAGAATCACGAAGGGAACGAGATGAAATGTCATGACTGATTCAGGAAAAGAAGCAACATAACTGATAATTAATATTATTAGTTTCAAGTTATGCAGTTAAGTTAAGAAATAATAATTTACATCATTGTAAATGCCAGCTCGTAATGTGAATCAACGTCACATTACGAGCAGCAATCGGACAATTGGTGAAGGATCTCGTAATAATGAAGTGACGGGGTCAACATCTGAGTTAACACCCAGCTTTCACTCAACGCCAACATGAGGTATTGAGCCTAGAAATATTTAACAGGCATTAGCATAGAAAATGTAAAACCTTTCAATAGAAAAAGAGCTGACCTTGTCACTCATTAGTCACCTTAATAAAAAAGTTTGGCAAGATAAAAAAAAAATTTAAACAAAAGAAAAACGAATTAGAAAGAAGTCAGAAGAAGAAGTTCTTATTAAATCTTACTGTTAGTTCTTTAGTTACAAAGTCAGAAAATAAATCACAGTCTCTGGTATTAGTGTTCAGAACATTGCTTTGAATTTATATCTATCTAGGTGTGACTATAAAATAACGAGATTGATGCTGCAAAACTTTTATTTTGATGCATTTACTTATTATCACCTTCAATATACACTCATCTTACATCGCGAAAAACCTCCATGCGAATTTTCCATTGTTTTAAACTGAGCTAGAAGTCTTCTATCAGCTCCTTTAGGAAGCGTGACGCTTTCTCTTAACACAGCTTCATCGGACTCAATTCTCGCTTCTTTAAATGCAGCTTTTACCTTAAGAAACAGAAAAAGTCACATGACTCAAGATTCGGAGGGTAAGTCGTAAACACTGGGATGCTGTACTTTGCTAGAAACCTCTTGACAGACAATGAGGCAGGGGTCGGCGCATTATTTTGGTGAAATAATTAGCCGTACGGATTTTTTGTCAATTCCTACAGTCACAGGAATCTCACGAATACTTAACCGACGGTCAGTTCTAGCCAGATTACTGATTTTTTCAATATTGCCATCTGTTTTTGATATGGGAGGACGACCCTGGCATCAATAATCTTCAACGTTTTTTCAGCCATCTTGAAAACTCTTAATCACTCAGAAACACGTGTACGCGATAAACATTCATTATCATACACTTCTTTTATTAAATTATAAGTTTCAGTAGAGGCTATTTCAAGTTTCATGTGAAATTTCATAACAATTAATTACTCACATATCATTTTTTGGGGGAAACAAAGAAAATAACATTAATAATAACGAAGTCTACGGGTACACGGATTTCAGATTGCAGAAAAGAGAGGCATTGCATTCGAAAGAGAAAGCTTCACATCTGCTAAACAGCTGTCGGGCTCTGGTTTCCGGCGCATACATACTTCCTCTGTAGTAGCGTCAATCTCATTATTTAATAGCCATGCTTCGCACAGGATATACATTTTGTAAATAAGAATTGTACTCAAGTAACGAAGAAGGCATCAAGCTAGTAAGAGAGTTGATCAAAAAGTACCTGTGTTACGTAACAGACGAATTTGATAATTCGAGTTGATATTAACATTATGGACTTTCATCTGTTGAACAGCACCAAAATAAATGTGACATTGACTCATAGTTTAGTTTTTATATGGCAAAAAATGGCCACCAAATCAAAATTAAAAATTATGACTAAGGAAAAGGTAAGGTTAAATGAAAGAGTCAGGGCAACAATTTTTATGATGCGAAGGGCATCGTAACCACAGATTTATTGGTAAAAAGGAAAAACTATCACTGAACAACATTACAGTGAATTATCCCATTCCCATATCTAAAACACCATGTCCCATCCCTAACATAATTACTTTTTATACCGTCCTCGTACGTTTTACTCCTAGCGGTTTGTAATGGAATTTAAGAGATTTTAAGCCCAACTTCATTGAGTGTACTCGTACAGCACTTAACCTAACTTAAAGCATTGATCTCTGCCGAAAGCTACTTAAATCCAACTGACACCAAACGCGACTTGACTGGAATATCATCGTTACAAATCTCGTCATTTAATCTACAGAAATATCGCATTGCGACATTTAAGTATTACTGAACTAGATTAGAATATACAAATACTGATTAAAATAACAATTGTCATTACATGTTAGTTCTAGATGCATATGTATATATATATATATACGTTTTTTATAACAATCTCTTATAAGGAACACATTTTATTAAGGGATACCTCTATAAAATGATAAATGTCTGGTATGGTGGGTGTCCGTTACTAGGACGTACCACTATATATATATTGTACCGAGTTTCAGAGTTCGTGTTGATTGAGAGTAGATGAAACAATCTCTTAAAAATCTCGAGACGTTTATTGGTATTCTACAATTTATTTCTACAATTCGCAGGAAATTCCAGGTGTAGAAATCACAATTACACAGCTCCAATTCAGCTAATTCCACAGGAAACAGCTTCTAAACACAGAAGTCTCTAATATCTCAGACAGATAACAGCTGCTATGCACTAGACTAACAATCAAAACTGATCTTCTTCACTACTGCTCCTCCTCTTCACTACCACTGCTTCTCGCATGCAAGTTGCGTTATCTTCGAGAGTCTAGGCAGCGCGAGTGGCCTTCAAGTTCGTATCAGAGTTCTTAGGTGAAGAAATGACAGATTTTGGCTAATAGTCTCTCTGTAATGTAGAAATCGGGAAGTTGTGCTGTGATTTGTCGACTGTTGCTTGCTGTATTCCTATTGACTGATGGTTGAATCCGGAGTAGATGAGTTTTGAGTGGTGAAACTCAAGCCGTTGATATTTATACCTGACTTGGCGAGAAAATCTGAAGAGTTTCGCCAAAGTTCTAGAAGGTTCTATTCTATCTCGCTTAATGTTGGTCCTAGAGCTCCGATGATGGAATTTTCCAGAAATATCTATTTTTCACCAAATCTTGCCAGAGTAAGTAGTCGCTTTAAGTAGTCGTAAAGTCGCCAAGAGTCCCCCAAAAAAGTCGCCAAGTCGCCAAATTACTAGAAATGCGGTTTTTAAACATTAAATACTCTTAAACTGCGCAATTTTGGCCCAAAATCTGAGTATTTCCGATCTGTCTAAGATATTTTAAGACAAATACAAGTAATATTTACAAATTTGTAACTATATCTCTCTTTGTGTGTGTGTGTGTTTTATATAAACTATACATGCATTTTTATAATTACATTATAAATTTAAAATGACTGGAGCATACTTGCAAGATATCCTGTGTTACTCTTACATTAAAGAAAATTTAAGAAAAAGGGAGGTTTTTATTTATTTATTTTTTTTTTTGGGGGGGGGAGGGGGGTACGTAATATTTTTTTTTATCATGGTCCCTAAGAATCTTATGAGGATTCATAAAAAAAGGAATACATTGAGAAAAATATTGAAAATTTGATTTAAAAATTTTACTGAGAAATTAGACACGAGTGATATATATGCTTTCAAATATAAGCCTTTGCTAAAGTTTAGTCTCTAATAAAAAGGAACTTTATTTTTACAAACTTTCATACCACGCCACGCTTTCATACCACGCTTTAAAACGTTGCTTCATTAAAATGTGGCATCTTTCGTTATTCACGCTTCTTTCCCCAGCGGAAGAGGATTTTGAAGTAGAGGACTTTTGTTCACTAGGCCACATTTACGCTAAACAGCCTCTCACAGAACTAAATTTGTGGAGAAAAAAAACAAATTATTTACAAACATAAAAATTCAAATCTTTATGTTACTATTGTTTCTTACAGGATAACAACCATGATTTTTTTTTAGAGTAGACAGTCATCACATAACAGTACAATTATTTCTGACACCCACATGTACATTTAGAATGAAATTTTACCCCTCTCACAAAAAAAAAAAAAAAAAAAAAAGAATGGGATACCACAAGACACGTATAAAGGTACCTCTACTTCCGAATCTCATAACTCGAAATTATTTTCTATTTTAAAACCATCTTACGTCTATCAATTAATCTGATTTTGTATTAAGAAATTTTGAAAAAAAAAAATATTTATTCGTTTAGGTATAGTTATTACATGTTTTTATATATGAATATTTTTCTATTACGTGTGAGTGATTGGAATGAAATTCATCTTCTTTTAAGCGGTACAAAATGATTTAATGACAGATTTCATACATACGTTTTTATTAGTTTTGCCATCAGATATTCTTTTGATGACAAAAGTCTCAAAAATATAATCAATAATAGATAAGTTTGTAGTTCCTATAACATGTTTCTAAGAAAATTAAAGACATTATTCCTGAATACATTGGTGACTGCAGAAAAACGGCTTTATGTGTAGAGACTACTTGTTAATAAATTATAATCCTCCATTGCAATGCTAAATTTTATTACATTATAAGTTTTAACTTATCTCAATATTCATTAAAAATTAATAAATGAATAATGATTAAATATATACTTATGAACTGTTTGAAGAGACAGAAAATTATGAACTGTTTGGGATAATTTTTTATTACTACTAATACTAATTAATCTATCAGAAGCCGCATTATAAAGGGATTATGCTATACTTCGGTATCTCGAGAATAAGTTGTGGAGCTGAGTTATTCGTGATTTTCTTTTCATTAACCGGGGGAATTTTTGTAATTTGAAATACGATTACAACTCCTTACCGGTCAAATGACACGTGATTAGGTAAATTAGATGAAGATAAAAAAAAAACGTTTAGAGAACTGAATTAGAAATGGAGCATGTAAGTGAAATATAGTAGAGAGAAGAAATGTTGAAGATAACGACAAGCCGGTAGATATATGTAATATGAATTGAATCATTGTAATTAATCGTTTGGCTCGTAGCGACTCCTACTTAGAATAATTAGAGTTGAAATTTTTATAAGAAAGAAGTGTGTGAATTGGAATGAGTTATTTGGTAAACTAAGGCTTAAACATTAGAATATAAACTAGGATTAACTGAATTAAGAAGGATTCGAGAGAGAAGGGATCTTGAATATGCTACATTGAGAGCTAATAAACTGTGTTGTCTTTCTCTCACGTATCCTCTATTTAAGTCTTGAAATTTATGGACAATTTAATTAACTTTAAGGCGACTGTAGAATTAAATAATGAAGAAAATACGTCACGAAGTTTATCGAAAAAAAAGGGAGGATGAAATAGGCTGGTATGGTAAAGTATTACTTATTAATGTAAAGCATTCCTAAGTAAATCTTTTTCTGCTATATTCATTTATACAGTGTTAAATACATACAATATACGTATCTTTTTATTCTGATTTTACCTCGTTAAATAAAAACACTGATTCTATAAAAATTCAGGACTCATCTGTCTCTATATCCATCAAGCTTGAATATTGAAACTACAACATTAATGATTTACTTTAAAGCATAAGATATACCCATCAATAACTGCCTGACTAAAATTAACTTATTCTGTTCTGTAAATTTATTTTGTATAACAAAAAAAATCAACTTAAACTCGCAAGGATCATGAACTAATCAAAAAGTGAAATGACAATGGAAAATGTCCGTGATATATTTTTGTCTGTTATCTTTCTTAGATCATTAAAAATGATTTATAATGTCTCTACATTTTTTCATTGTGGGGTGTGTAATTTACAACCGCGAGGGGAAGAATTTACGACTCATTTCGAAAACGAGGCTTTGCATTAAGACCCTTCTAGATGCGTTCTTTTTTTCATTTTATTTTACCTAAGCAGTGAAAATGGTAAAAGAAAATTTACTTACTAAAGAATGTTCAAAATGCAGTAACAAGTTATTTTGAAATTCATAAAAATATATATGTTTTAAAAGCTAAAAAAAAATTTAATCTGCGTTAATGTTTTTTGAATCATTTTAAATAAAAAATATATGACTTTTTAACATTGTAACAAGTAAAACTTGTTAGGAATGTCAATCTTTGTAGTAATAAAAATAGAATTTTATTAAATCAATAAAACGAAAAAGAAAGCAATTGAATTGAATATTTTTATTTCAAAATTTTCAACACCACACATAATACATATTTAAATTTTTGCATATAATCTAATTGTTCTACTAGAGCATTTACCTTTCATTAATTTTGGTCATGGTCCACCTCTCAAGTCTTCTGCTAGTTCAGGAGCGGACATCCTTTTGTATAGAAGCTCGAATTTTTTGATAGATCAGTTCAGAAGTCCCATATAATTCGAGCACTTTGTATACCGGCTTAGTTCATGGTACGGGTTTGGTAAATAGAGAGAAGATTAGAATTTGCTTCGCTTAGAAGAGAAAAGGAATAGCTCAATCTAGCAATTAAATTAATTAATTTACGCCGATTTAGTGAAGATCTTTACAATAGTCAAGAAGGATTTCCAGTAAGAGAGGATGATAGCTTCACGATGGAAGAGAATCAGGCTAAAGCAATTCCATCCGTCACTGATTGCTAAATATTCACAACTTACTTCAGCAAATATATTTTGTCTTCTTCTGATTTCTTCCTTTTTCTTAGTCACATATCTTTTCAGATCCAAGAGTAAATCTCCTTTTTTTCCTTCCACGTAAATGTGATACTGATTTTTATAGTATCTATTAAGATCATGTTTCCTATTACGTGGCAAAGTACTTTTACAAACAATACAAAACGGTTTTCCAAATGAATTTTCTATAAATAATAACTCACTTTCCCACGGCTGAATATCCACTTCTACTATTTCTCTCTGTGCTTTTTTTGGTCACTTTACTTTGCATTGTAATGGATGAAAGGAATTTAAAAAAAATATAGAAAAGTACAAAACTCTAAAAATATTGAAAAAAAGCAAAAAGATCAAAATTACGTACATTGTACACACAAAATATCTCGCAAAAACTCTGCTTCATAACTCGACACCATGACAGATCACTCAGAACTGACTGAATCGCCGCTTGTAATCATAAATAACAAAAGTTCATATATCTCTTTTAGAATATCTATAAAAAATGCAGAAATATCTTCTTACAAAAATATTTTAATTTACTAAGCATTCAAAGATACAATTAAAAGGTTTCTTTTTTTTAAAAAAATATATTTAAATAAATGAGCGCCCGGAACGAATAAGTTTATTTTTTCTTTTTAACAATTGGAGGAGTATTGAAGAATATAAAGTATAGGTGTTCCAAATGGTTAGCGTATTAGTTTCTGCCTAGTAATTGGTTCTAATTCAATTACTTTCAGATTATATGTTCCAAAACCTTATTACTTTTAGAATATATGCTCCTATGTTCCATTACTTTGCGTTCATATTTCCTATTGCCGTTTTAATACACTTTGTTATCATATTATTTTTAACTATTCTCGGCTAAATCATTTATTTACTTATATTCCAATACTACATTTCTTTTGGATTATGTTCCCCTAACACAATACTTTTTACGATATAAAAAAGTTTCAAACTTAAATTATTGAAGTTACGACAAACAAATATGTAAGATAAGTATTATAAGAAGTGACAAAATTAATTAGAGTTTGATATGTAATTTATTACTGACGGAATAAGTTCCAAACATGCAATAATATCACTTAACCTATTACGTGAAATAACACCCATCCCTAAGATGAAGAGGTTAGAGACGGTTGTTTTAATTGTCGTTCTGTGGGACAATTTTTTCTACCGGAATAGGAATGGTTGACCAAGGTGCTGGCGGCATTTCGAACCTCCAGTGAGTGGTCAGAAGAAAATTTGCCCAGTCATTATTTACAGTACTCTTATTAAGAAGAACAAAACGATTGCCTTTCGGACTACCTTTTAAGGCGTTTTCACTTTTTCCGTCATTGTTTAATAGAGCCACCCAATACTCCTCCTCCAGTAACACCGTGATGATATGAACATTTCGAACGATATTTTTAAGAGAAGGTCATTTTTCCAGCTATTACTACAGTTGATATGATTTCCCTCTCGGTTGCATTGAGTTTTACGTGGAACAGTTTTCCATTTGGGATTATAGGCTGTCTTTAGTTGAGATGGCGGATCTATTTGATACGTGCACTATAGCCGGTATATCACTAGTTGTGATTTACCTACGGTTGTCTTAGTTGGATACAGGAGCTTTTGTGCCAGGGGTACATGCAGCCAGTAATTCTAGGCTGTGTTGTCATCTAGTGAGTCACCATTTCGGAGGAGGACGGTTCCTCGTGGTGGAGGAGGGCAGTTGACCTTGAGTTCTGGAGGTGTTTCGAAACTTCAATCTTTGGGTTCGAAGAAAAGTTGTCCAGCTACTTTTTGTGGTGCTCTTATCAACTAGACCCTAAGGGATTTCCCTTCGACCTAGTTAAAAAGATATTTTTACTTCTGTCGTTGTTGTTGAAGAAGGCCACAGCAGGGCTGTCCCAAACGTTGGTACTTGGAACTGTGTCTGCTAATCAAGCAGATGTTTCAAAGGGTTGAATGTCCATTTAATGCTAATAAAGCTAACGAAAGCCTGGTTTTCACCCAAACTTGTTACGACGGCAAATTTATGACGCCATTGAATCCAACCAATTGGTAGAGGGATTTAATTCCCCTGATCTTTTGTATAGTTATAAAAAGAACGATAAGTGTAGAGCGCCGATCTTTTTTGGATTCAAAAGCAGCTCTTTTTTGCTCCGTCATTAAAGTTTCGCTTGCGCTGTGCATGTGTAATGTCGTCTGCTTTCTGTAGCTTTTATGGTTCAAACAAATTCCTTAACTTAATAAGTTTGTCAATTAGATTCTTTTTGGAATTAGATTCACTGGTCGGCTTCCTGGTTGTGGTTTCAACATTAGTAACTTCATAAAATTACTTCTGATAGCAGAACGTTTCTTAATTAATTTATCGATATCTACTTTAGTCTTGTCAAATTTGCATAACACAATAAACAATTATATGAATGAAACCAACATTAAATGACCTAATTTAATTACCAGAGTTGGTCATATATCCAAATTCGATGTCGTAATTAATTTCGTGCTTTAATTCAATTTAGTTTTCATCACGTCTTCGGATCAACAATTTTAATGGACTTCGAGTCGATGGCGATTTTTTAAATTTATATATATATATATATATATATACATACTCCTTTCTTCTTTTACACATACACAAATATTATTCATAGAAATACACGTTTTATATTATCAACACAAAACATAAACAAACATAGCGCAGGATATAGATCATAAGCAACTGGGTCTTCAATTGGTGAGAAAAGCAAACATATTTTATAAGGGAGAATCTCATCATGTGGAGCAAAGTTGTAACATTGATGTCCTGCTATGATGTATACATATATGTCTTGCTATATCCATCTATGATGCAATGCAACCATATATTGGCATTAATAAACAAATGGTTTTGAGACATGCTTTGAAATTGCTTCAATCATTTTCTTTTTTTAAATTTGTTATTTTTAACGCATCTCTTTCACATTTAAACCTACTTTTTCTTCAATTTTACCTTTGGAATTGCGCAAATATTTTTGCCAAGTTCCCGAGCCTCAAGTACGGGTTAATTAGAAAAAATCCTATTTTACACACCAAGTTGACTCTTTTCGTTTTCTTTCTTGCCCTGAGACTTCCCGTGTGGTATGCGAGCATCTTTACCCGTCATTGATAAAGTCTGCTAGTCTAAATTATTGTGTTTCCTGTAAAACTAAGAATACAACATAATTTTAAATAATTATTTAAATATATATTTGCCAAAAGGGACTACTATTTTAATAACTTTATCGTATGTAATTTAAAAGAAGTATATTACTTTCCTTTCATATATATATATACGTTTAAAATAGTCAAGTCTTTAGTTACAGAAATTTTCTCAGCTAAAAGAGTAAATTTAATTAAAATACAAACAGAAAGAAATGCACATATAAATTCTTTTACAAAAAGTACATATATTTTTACAATTTTCTTTCTTTTTTTTTATCTTAAAAGAATAATAAATAAACTAACTAAAATAAGTCCATAAATATTTATAAAAAATTATAATACATCTAATAATTACATTGTTCCTATAGAATTTGAAATAAAAAGCAAACATTTTGTACGAAATAAAGTTATATCTGTAATACTTTAAAGTATAAGAGATACAATATGTATACATTCTAGAAGAAAACAATAAATGTACGTGATCTAATTTTTGAAGGAAAAAGTTACCATAAACTTCTTAAAATTATCAATCGCATTAATTGAATAGCACTTTACAATAAAAGTTATAATAAAATTATTTATAATTATCAACAGTATTAGCTGAAAAAAATAGATTAGCTTTTATTTTATATTTTTATATATTTTATATTTTTATATATTTTATATATTTTATATTTTTATATATTTTATATTTTTATATATTTTATATATTTTATATATTTTATATTTTTATATATTTTATTATATTTTATTTAAAGTGTATGCTTACAAATACTAGACAAGTGAAAAAAATATGTGTATTATTAGTCGAAGAAAAAATTATTTTAGTGAAGAAAACATGGTATAGAATATAAAGTAGAATAATATGAAACGATGGGGTATTCTGCTCCAAAATAAACGACTCCATTTGGCAGTATTTCAAGAATTATGTGATAAATAAGCAAACTATAAAAAATGAGATTTTGGATAGAAGGCTGGAAACAAGTAGCATAACAATAAGTACATCAGTTTTGATCTGAACACATGAACTTTAATAAAGCACGGAAATATTTATACACAATTGTTTTGAAGTTAGCATAAAAATTAATTTGTTAGTAAATATATTCTTTAAAAGAACATTACTTCTTGTCTCAATAAAGATAAAAATTCATCTAAACAACGAAATTAAGCCATTCCAAAGAAAATTAGTATCTTTTTAAGCTCTTGTGAAACTAAAGCCTATTTATTCACTGTTCAGTCAAAACAATTTCGAAAACTAGTATAATTACTTATTATCAATCATATTCACACTGCATCAAAGTTTATAAATTTTTATCTCTATGCAGAAAAAAACGTACGAAATTAAAAATGATTAACATTGCGTTCAACCCAAGTAAATTCGATTTCTAGCTAATTGATTAATGCTTGAATAGTTAATATTCAGTGTTAAATCATATTTTCCCAACCCTTTTTGGTTTACAGACCCCATCTCGAAAAAAAAATTACTCTTAAGAAAAAAAACTGACTCCTTTTTCTTTAAATAATTTTAAATTTTCTGGTATTTAACAAACATTTCTAAATACTTTTGATTCCAGAAAAAGATAGTAATAACACAGAAACATTTTTTTCAAACTTTCAAATGCATTTTATTCCATGTAATTGAAAACAATTATTTAGCTTTGTGAAGAAAAGTAAGAAACTCTCCATAGAATTAACATTACGCTGGAAAATTCGAGATGCTATGTCGGCGAGAGCTTTAATCTTGTCGCGGCCTGTTTAAACTTTTAAGTATAAGCTTTATTGATCGAACTGGAGCATATGAACACAAACTGTAGGTCTCCACTGATTGCTTGCGACTCATTCAAATTCTAATCAGAAAGGTATTGAGAACAAAACTATAATTTACCAATACCTACATTAGATAGGGGTTGATATTTCCTGAAAGATATTGAGAAGAATTTGATGAAAAGTGTCCTATGATCTCTACCCTACTGTCCATTAAAAATTCCATGCCTAGAGTGACAAAATATCCAAACAAAATTTATTAGAGAGATAACACACGTATAAAGTTGAAAGCATTGAAAATACTGCCTTCTCCGAAGGGAGGGAGATGATGAAATCAGTATTGAGAGTAGTTATTACCTCCTCGGCTGACAATATCCGCTACTGTACGCATCGGCATTGAATCAAAGCATTTTACAGGGATATGGATGCCCCTATAACAGGTCAATTGAAAAGTCCCCGGCCTACCATAGTAAAACACATTTTTCTGGCAAAATTAGTTTTTTTTTATTCAACATAATTCCCTTCAAGGGTGATACACTGATTATAGAGACCCTCCAACTTTTCGATACCATTTTTGTAGTACGATTTGTCCTTTGCTTCAAAATAGGCCTCAGTTTCGGCGATCACCTCTTCATTCGACGAAAATTTCTTCCCAGCGAGCATTCTTTTGAGATCTGAGAACAGGAAATAGTCGCTGGTTTCATCGTGTGCAGTCCACTCGGATGACTGTCAATTGGACTTCGGAGTGAAATGGTGGAGCCATGTTTCATCCATTGTCACATATCGACGCAAAAACTCGGGTTTATTAAGCTTGATCATTTTCAAACACTGCTCCGAATCATCAACTCGTCGTTGTTTTTGGTCAAAAGTGAGCTCGCGCGGCACCCACTTTGCACAGAGCTTTCTCATACCCAAATATTCGTGAATGATATGATGTACACGTTCGGTTGATATCTTTAGAGTGTCTGCTATTTCATTCAATTTCAATTGACGGTCCTTCAAAATCATTTTGTGGATTTTTTTAATGTTTTCGTCGGTAACAACCTCTTTTGGGCGTCCACCGTCTTCGGTGCTCATTTCACCACGTCTAAACTTAGCATAACAATCCTTTATTGTTGATTTTCCTGGGGCAGTGTCCGGAAACTCGGCATCAAGCCAAGTTTTTGCTTCAACTGCATTTTTTCCCTTCAAAAAGCAATATTTGATCAACACGCGAAATTCCTTTTTATCCACTTTTTCACAATAACAAAAGTTACTTCACTCAAAATGCTATAATTCACAAACTAATGATCCGACAGCTGTCAAATTTATTAACGCATTTTTTTTTGAGGGTTAGGGCTAACTAAAAAACATATGGATTTAATTGTAGTAGCGCCATTTATGTGTTAGGCCGGGGACTGTTCAATTGACCTTTTACATTGTCAGAATTAATCTAATGTAGCAGCGGGTCGTGTACTCGTTTAACGGGCCAGTCATTCTCCAATCTTCAACCAGACATTTTTGATAGGCAGTTGTTAGAGAGAACAGGTAGGTTAAGGCAGCAATACTATCTGATGAGAGAAGGAGTCTTGAGCATTGTTTGCCACGTAAATTACGAGGTCCGTCGCCAATAGCCCTCGTGTTGTTCCTAGTGCGATGTTGATAAAACCAATCAATTCAAAGGAACTCAATAACTTTCTTTGCATAAGATTATCGACAAATTTATCTTTCTTCTGTCAAATAACGATTTCAGTATGAACTAATAAAATGTTCATAATTTCATGATAAATATATTCATAATTTTATAATTCTGTGAGACATTTAATGTAATAGATAAGGAAAAAATTACAGAACATGGAATAATCTACGTACAACCGTTCCCCCAGAAAGCCTTAAGAGAGCACAATAAGATAGATACGTGTCAATCTATTGACAAATATTGTACCACAAATGCATTTTATGAAACATAAAAAATATTATATAATAATGTCAACTCGCATATTTAAAACGAAAAATCAGTATCAGTTCGGATTTTTGTCGGCTTATCGCTTACGATTCATAGAACAAGGTTTTAAAAATTGTTCAAGAACTTTTATTAATGTATACTTTTAAAAGAAGTCTTATATAATTGCTACTTTGATAACAAGTTTTACAAACAACGTATCTCTAAACTGCTTTGAACAAGCGCGTTTAATTAAAAAGCGGACAGAACAGCACAACCTGATTTATTACCATCGTAATTTAACGACATCATGAACGAACACAGCAGCAGTGATTTAATTGGCGGCTCTCAAGCGATAAAATTATGGAGCATTAAAAGGCAGGAAGAAAAAAAAAAAAAAAAAAAACTCGATATATCGCGTCAGCAGCAAAACAGGAGGGTGGAAAAAGTAATTGAGTAAAAGGATAAAAACAACTGAATGAGAAAAGATGAAAGAGAAGAGGATTGGGAAAAAAAATATAAAAATCACCCTCCCACTTGAACAAGTGTAGCTGCTTTCAATGACCTGATGACATGAGACCTCCTAGACATTGACACCACATGCCCAATCTCTCACCCCTGTTTGTCACGTGACTTACCCTTTGTGACGTCACGGCTTGCCGCCTCGATGAAAAGGGAAAAAGTCCTGGTGTCTAATCGATCTTTTTTTTTCCCCCGTTGTATCCTTTTCTCCTCATCCCCTTTGGACGTTTCGGATCACATTCCTGAGACCCCTTATCAGCGGTAGAAGACCAGGTTGCCAAGTTCTGGCAATTAATCGCTCGTTTTAAAACCTAAGTTCTAGTTGTATTGTTGTAATAGGAAATAGTTAGGGAGAAATGTTCACGGGCAGCCTATTCCTCAGTAAAAAAAAAAAAACTTTTTTAACCATTCGGAACTAATGCTACGAAATTTTTTCCATTTGTAAAAAAACCAGTCATAAGAAGTTATTACTCTCTTTTACACTTTTATGATAAAAGTTTTCGATAGACTTATTACTGTAGAGCAAGCTCGTCTAACCTAAAATACATTGCAAGTCATATTATGTTTGTGTGTTATATACATATACGTATATATATATATATATGGGGGGTGATGAACTCAATTTACCACCTTTTTAATGCTGTCTCTTTTAATTCTATTAAAATTCTCACTTTAGAAACTAATACTAATTTCACCTCTAGAGTACCAGGAAGCAACTAATCCACCCGAGTTCCATTAGAGAAACTAAGAACATTCCGCAATAAATTAAGGGAAATTATATTTTATTGAATTTAATGTATTTGCACGAAATGTAATTTTAAAAACTGTCCTGCAGGTAAAACACATAGTTGGTGCTAACTATTAGCAATCAAAATGTTCAAGCAGTTAATCTATATGGAACCATACGCTTCTAGGTCTAATATATTAGGCTTCCTGCAGACAGGCAAGTTATTGCTTTTCGCATGATCCGTGTAGCGCATTCCCTCCCCGAGTGTAGTAATGCACATCCGGGGTCTTCAGTAGGTTTATCGGTAAAGTATGCATTGTGTCTGTCACTCACGCAAGAAGACCAGTGCGCTTTTTAAAATGAGCTCAACTCCGTGATTGTTTCTGAACAAGAACATAGAAGAAAATTCGTGGCGATTGTAGTCAATGAATTGAAATATTCCAATTGTAATTGTATATGATACGAACAGCTTACGGAGGAATGCTCTTTGATATTTTTATGTTCACTAAAAGTTTAAATTTTTGTTCATATGACTCAGATCCACGGGCCACAGGTTAACACTGGTGGATCGTGTGTTAGCCAGGTCTCCTGTAGACAGTAATAGGTCTTTGTCTAACCAAATACTTTACCTAGCTGCTTAGTCAAAAAGAGCGAACTAAGAAGTTCACCTGCCCCATGAAAAAACCAAAAACTCTTAAAACTTTCTCTTGTTTTCACATTTTAATAAATTAGTTGTTTGGTTTTGCGCATAGAATCATTAATCTTAGTGATCTTCAAAGCTTAGCTCACATACAACAAAAACTAGGATTTTATACAGAATGAGCCACACAAAAAATTTATAATTTTCTTTTTTGCAAATGTCGTTATTTCCTAAACAGTTTTATGTCTCCTTTAAAACTATTTACATTCCACTTTAAATAAATTATCTCTATTATAAAAATATATTCATAAATTTTATAGCCAATAATTTACATCATTATTTTATTACCTGTGATAATTATTATAAATAGAACAAGTAATAATATCCAATATACTAAGATATTCCATGCAAAAATATTATATAACTGCCTCCTAATAATAAATTTAACTTAAATGTAATTAATGTAAGTAATTAAATAATGCAAGTTAATAAATGACATTAATAGTTAGATACATGTGATTAAATTATACATGAATTTAAATGCTAAATATTTCGTATTAAATGATAATTTGATTTGAAGTTGGGCACAAGTAATACAATACGTGCAAAAACATTTTTAGAGAATGGCTCTAGCCTTAAGCATTTTGTCGCTTCTAAACATTTTAAAAGTTTGGAATAAGGATACAAATAAGAACACCTTACTAATACTTAATTTATATATTTTTAATAAATGTCATCCCTAGAAGAAAATATGAAACAATAAATGGATAATTATTCAGACATTACATTGAATAACATACATTAGTTTTTCTATAGAGGTATTAAATACAATTCTTTGTAATTTTGTTCTACCATACGTTTGTAATATTTTAATACAGTACAAGCAGTAATTGCAACTGTAAACAATTTTAATTACCATATACTGTAACTGATCGTTACAGTAAGAAAATATATTACATGAAGTTCATGCAATTATTGTAACGAAGAATAAATTAATCAATATTAAAAATAAATTAAACAATGAAATTAAATTGTATTAATTAAAAATTAAAGAGTTTTTAAATATTTGTCATCAAGCTATATATAATGAGCTATGTAATTAATTACAATAAAATTCGATGCAGTATTATGGTCAAAGAAAACGAGATAACCTTAATAACATCCGAAATTCACTTCGAATCCGGAAAAAATTTGTACTAAAGTTAATGGCTGAAAGAGAAATAAAATATGATAATAGAGATGAATGGATTAACTTAATTAAAATAGTTACTTAAGTTTTAACAGCTATTATTCGGTCTTATTTTTCGCCTTGAAATTAGTCTAAATTTCTAATTTCGTTACATTTTGTTGTTTTGCTTTATGTGTAAGTAGTGATGAGGTCACCTAATGGTGGTAGAGTGTTTCAGACAACTGACTATAAAAAAATTTCTCAGAATTTTTCAATGATTTTTGCATCAAATGATATACCTTTTTTTTTTCAATTTCTAAGCTCATAAAAATGAAAACGTAGCATTATTTTTAAGTATATAAATTATTATTAAATAGAGTTGGGAAAAAAGTTGATTATAGTGAACCAATATATTTTCATATTTGGATTCCATAAGTCTTAAAACCCTTTTGCCCAACACTTCTTCGGGTTCTCACTATTATTTCTTGAATTATTCAATTTCGAAATTACTTTTGGACATCGTGGAATTTTAAGGGGCCATAAATAAATGCACAAATCTTAATTATAGGTTCACTCATCATGCAATGTTAAGAAACAGGGATAATGCTGTGAATCGTTTGCGTGAAAGTAATATAGAATATGGTTCGTTATAACTTTTCCGTATATTTCTGAAACTATTAATCATATTCGAATTGGGATCGGATTTTCTTGTGATAAATTTTTTGGCAGGTCTCCTAAATGAACTTGTGGTCACATTAGCCTAGTGAGGATGATTGCGAACTCGCGTACGGCTTTGTTTCAAGTCGAGCTGTGGGTTCAAGCCCAAGTGCAATTGCAGACCTGCATGCAGCGAGGTTAATGGACGTTAAATCTGTCCAAATCTCAAATCCTCCCGTTGGCATGGTGTGGAAGTTTGGAATGGGAGGATCCAACTCAGGTTCCTTGTCACTTGACCGAGGCTCAAAACTGGCGCTAATTGCCCTCGAATTGTTTCTGGGTGCGACATTAAAAAACAATAGAATAAAACATAAATGAACTTAAAGTAACTTATTAATAGAGGTGCTTCGTGCTGTTAATCAAGTGTGGAAATTTCACCACAGATCATAGATAAAACAATAAGAGCTATTTAAATTTTTCATTTATAATAGTATTTTAGACCTCACAAGACATGATGTTGAAATTTAGAGTACATAATTGTTGTCCTCGTCATCAGATAATACTAAATTATTACAAAAGTCACCCATTTCATGCGCACTAATTAAAATCCTTAGAAAATTAATGGCACACACTAGGAAAAGGTTAAAACGCAAAGAGGATAATGATGGTAGACCTTTTATTGATCTGCTTTTAAACCATATAAACAAATAAAATAAGAGAGGGAACTCACATACCAGGTGACATTAGCTGATGATAGAGGGAATCAAGTCTTCGACTATCAATACTCCGATTTCCACTTAATTTATCTATCATCTCTGTAATTAGTATTAATTAGATGAAATAGAGGTGACTTTAAGTTTATCTAAGCTCTACTTAAATATCACAATTAGGAGCCCATTTTAAATAAGTTAAGCAAAACTATTATGTACTATAATACTAAAACAGAATTCTACATTTTATTCGGTTAATAGGAAGTCTCCTCGACATTCCCACTAACAAGTCACAAATTAAATTGTTCGTAAATAGGATTGCTATTTTTCAAATCTATTTTCATTCAAAAAGTTTATAAAAACTTTCATAAAACACAATAATTCACTTAGTGTTCCAGGAGTAAACATGCAGTAAGGCTGATGCAGTCAAAACTTCAAGTCCTCAAGTACTTTTTGAATCACCGTTTTAATATTTTCCTCTCGCGTGTACCTGTGTAGAGTGGAGTGAAAGCTCTGGTGTCGTCATAGTCATTTGACTGAGATTCAGAATTATGATATCCATTGTCAATAACTCTCGTGTTGCTTTTAAGTATGACGTTAATAAACAATAAAATCATCAAATTTCAGGGGTGGGTCTGCATGATGTCAATGAAAGCGACCTTTTGGGTTTTTTTCATATACAGGTGATTATCGAAACACTTATCAATATGAATAGTGTTTATGAACAGGTTTCCTACTAATTACCTTACAGTTTCATCATTATTATTTATTATTTCAAAACTGTAAAAATATTGTTAAACTATCTACAAGTTATTACCGAACTCATAGCTTTCTTGTTTTTTCTTAATCGTGCAATATATCGGGCAGACTATACCGAATTTCAAAGAGAGCAAATAGTTGGAGCTTGCCTAAAGAGCTTTAATAACAAAAATTGCTGATATTTGAAGTGTTTCCTACTTACAACGTCCACCAGATTCAACTGTGGTCGTAAGCTAAAGCTTACTGAGAGAGACCATTGGATAATGAAGCACATTGTGGCATCCAAAAAGAAGACAACTGCATCCATAGTGACTGAAGAACTAATAAGCTTCTGCAGATTTTCCTACCAACTATTACCGTTAGAAGAGAGCTGCAAAAACAACTAATCTACAGCAAAATAAACTATACACCAGCCTCTAATAATAGATAAGAATACGAAACGTAGTCTCAAATTGTATCACAAACATGAAGACTGCTCAAAATATTCTTGGAAGAAAATAATACGGTCAGATGAATCATCGTTTATATTGTTTCCCACACGCGGATATGTTCACGTCTGGAGAACGCCTGCACAATTGTATCATCCAGTTTGTCTTATTCCAACTATGAAGCATGGAGGAGGCTTTATTATGATTTGATCAGAGATTCCCTCAGATCCTATCATAACTCTTGAAAGTCGAATGACTGCAATGGTGTATGTGAATATTTCACCCTACCAGATGCATCCCACAGTCCAAATATTATTTCCATCATGAGATGACGTCTTCCTGGATGATAAATGTCCAATCCGTACAGTGAGAACTGTTCAGACATGGTGTGAAGAACATGAAGAAGAAAATGCAGGTTTCCTCTTGCCCTCATGATCCCGAGACCTCAATATTAGTGAGCTATTCTGGTCTAATTTACAAAATAGTCCACAATAATTTTCCAACACTATCCTCTCTCTTTGAACTTTCTCGACATTTTCATGAATAGTTTTACAATATTGCTTTAAACATCATATTTTATCGGTACAGTTATATTTCCAGACATTATTCATAACGTTGTACATGCTAAGGGCGAGCCTACGCCTTATTAATAAAAGTTTTTGTATTCTTTTGTGGTGTTTTCATTCTTTCGATAACTACCTGCATTATAAAGAGTCAAACCATAGTTACATATTACTAAGTACTCAAATTATATTTATTTAATATGGTTATATACTCCATACTG
The DNA here is from genome assembly GCA_019974015.1 of Nephila pilipes. Classification (NCBI taxonomy): domain Eukaryota; kingdom Metazoa; phylum Arthropoda; class Arachnida; order Araneae; family Nephilidae; genus Nephila; species Nephila pilipes. The sequence continues at coordinate 67,961 of BMAW01041368.1, read as the reverse complement.
AGTAAGTTAGTATTGTGTAAATTATATATTTATAATAAAATATAATTAAGGAAAGAAAGTACAAAAAATTATTTGAAAATTTTAATAAGAAAATACATTAATAAAAATATAGTATTTGGTGAAGATCTTTGGTGAAATTTTAGAGATGTGGAATGAAATTTGAACAATCCATTCGCAGCAATTCTAAAAGATGATGATTGGTCAACTGTGAACGATATTTCAACTTTATTATAGAGTGCAAATTTTCCCAGTAATGTGATGCACAAAAAATTGGATTCAGAAAGCAATCAGATTTCTTTAAATGGGGATCTTATTCATTGAAAAAAAAATATGAAATAATAATACGATTGAATTAAATTTTCAATGGGAGTTAAACTTTGCTCGGCAATGAATTACATTTTATTACTGCTGCCATTTGCGAATTATTGTACATAATATGAAAAATACATAACATGGTATTTTTTTTACACTAGGCATCAATTCCTTCATTTGTTTTGACCTTACCATTGCAGTAATTTTTCTTTGTTTATAATTTTTATTGATTTATTTTTTATGGTTGTCAGTCGCACAGGCCATAAGTCGTGGATAAGGTATAATTCATTAATTAGTTTCTAGTAAAATAAATAAGAAAGCAACCTTAATTATTTCGTCTAAACATTCATAAACAAAAAATCCAGGCCTTCTACATAACTTTACTTATAAGGCACTGCTGTTAAGAAATTCCTAAGCTTATAATTTATTTAGGCTTCAAAATTAATGTTGAATGAAACATAAGATTATGAAAAAGAATGAATTTTTTTACTCTATTTTAAATACTTTTATATCATCAATGAACAAATAGTTATGTAATTTGGACACTACAATTTTTTACATTCAAGTGGTGATTAAGATTTTGAAGACATGAATTTGCTTTTATTATTTAGCCAATAATTTTTAGCTTAATTATATTTTAAAACTAAGCAAAATAAATTTTGCAATCTTTTCAAATGCATTTATAAAATGTGTAATTATTTATATGCTTAGATATAAGTTATCGTTTGCTATTAACACATTGCGTTTTTAAACGAACTTTGGAAAAAAATTTATGTTCGCGGAAACTGTGCATTTTAATCAGCAATTTTGCACGTAATTCGAAGAATCTAAATTAATTATTATAATAATTAAAATTATTACAACTGAATTTTTAAATTTTTTTTTATTCCGTAGAAGACAACAACCAATTGGATAAATTCGGCTGAAAACAGCATTTAAAACGTTCGTTTGTAAAAATTCCTTCATTTGAATCTGTACTAGAGGGTATTGTAAGCTTTTATTTTTATTAAGAAGTTATTTGGATAAAATTTATCTGCATATTAATTGATCTTTTCGTTTATTATGCTGTAAATTACAACTATTCGTGTTGATTTATTTGGTTTCAGGAAAACGTGGATTGAAATAACTCGCAGTTTGAAGAAGATACTGTTCAATGTGCTAAGTTGCAAATGACGGCTTTTGAAAGGTCAAGAAACACTCTCAGAAATGAATAGCTCTGGATGGTGACTATGTTGAAAAGTCTTAACAACAATAAATAATAATTATCTCTGTTTATTTTAGTAACAAAAAACTGCACGACACTGCGGATCAAACTACGGTTTTAGTAACCCGCAGTTAAACCAACATTGCAATTGTAATTTACCATAAATGTACATAAGGATCAATTGAGATACAAAATAAATTTTATACAGATCTTTTGCTAGTTTCTTGTTATTAATAACTTAACGATTCCTGTCGTATTTCAGTATTCAGAGAGAATTTGACTACATTTATTCATTAAATAATTCACCGTTAAATTCATATTAATTCATTTTTTTAAAAAACATCAATTCACTTTTCTCTCTCGAAAAAAAACAACAACCACAAAGCATAATACAATAAGATATCTTAAAATAAAAAACTATTTTTATGTTGTACCATATTAAATGGAATATTAAGGTTATATTAGATCATGAATAGCATTGTGTGTGTATTTCTTTCTTCAAAGCATAATGTCATGTATTATCTTGTTCCAATGTGTCTGAGAAAACAATAGTTATATTTTTCATATATAACTTTAACTGTAACATTTGATACATTCAATGAATGATACATCGATAAGAAATAATAATATTTATACAGTATTAATTATTTCGTAATTATAGTTTCGAATGAAATTTCTTAAATCAAGAAAAATCTGAATGAAAGAAAATGTTTTTTAAAAATACGCATATGTAAGGAAAATATGTATAGTTTTCTCAGCCATAAAATACTCCATTCAGTTAAAATAAATAATAAAAGAAATAGGAATAAAGAAACATAAAGTGTCACCACATGAGCTGAAAAATTAAGTAAAACTACTGTAGTGGCCAAAATTCGGAACAATTTTGGAAATTTTTATGTTTCTAAACTTTGTATGCTTATGAAAAATGTTACATTCCATAAAATGTAAAGTCGTATACATCATTTTAAGGAGAATTAAATACTTAATACAATACAAAATACAAAGTGGAAACATTTTGTAATACAAAAGAGTTATACGTACTTTAATATAAAAACCAACACCTTTGTGAAATGGTTTCCTGGCAATCAACTGTTCATGTTATGGTAACAATCAAATTATATTAGCTTCTTAGTATTTAGTTAGTAATTAGTAGCGTGTAGATTAGTTAGTAGCACTTAGCTTCTGCCAGCAGAATCTGACATCATGTTCATAGTTAGAAGTCATTATTGGGCTTTGTTCTGTAGAAAGAATACTGTTTCTTTTGTAAGTCAAGAAACAATGACATCAGACAAAAGAGTAAATTAGATACCTAGAAAGAGAGGTAAGATTATTGTGTTACGAGAAAATGGTCTTATCTATGCTGAAATTGCAATGCAGGCGGGTGGTTAAGTGACTACATCAGGAGTCCAAAAGTTTTGTTTACGATATCAGTAGACAAATTCAATAAAAACAAATGGGAAAAAGTCGAAAAAGATACACTACACCTGTTGATGACAGATAAATAAAAATACTATGTCTCCAAGATCTAAGAATGTCATCAATGGCCATCAAAAATGATCTGAATGATGCTGGTGTTTCTGTTAGTTCAAGAGCAATCAGGAGAAGATTAACAGATGTTGGACTAAGAGGTAGAATTCCACCAAAAAAGATTTATTTAAATTTACAGCAGCACAAAAAACGATTACAGTGGGCAAAGGAATAGATTAATTGGACAGATTATCAGTGATCACAAGTTTTGTGGAGCGATCAAACTAAGATATCGTAATTCGGTAGTGATGGACGAAAATATGTAAGACTTAGAATAGGAGAAGAGCTACATCCTGACTGCATTCAGGCAATTGCGAAGATCCCACTTAGTGTTATGATTTGTCAACAGATGGTACTGGTTGCCTTCGTGTCATTGAGGGGACATTGAAAGTCAGAAAATACATTGACACTATTCTAGAGCCAAAACATATACCTTTGATCAGGAATCTCTTTTCCAACAATGCTTCATTTATTTTTAAGCAGGAATCAGCTCCGTGCCACACAACAAAATTATCGAAAGAGTGATTTTGTACGAAGAGCATTGAATTGTTTTCCTGGCCAGGAAATAGCCCTGGTCTCAATCTTATTGAAAACTTATAGCACCATTTGAAAACTCCTGTCCCAATGAGGCGCTCATCAAATAAAAGGGAACAAATTGAGGCTATAATTTCTTCCTGGCATTATGTAATAACGAACGAAAAGCTTATAACCATCGTCAGCACAATGAAGCATCGATGTGAAGTTGTAATGAAAAATATAGGATACTCTGCTAAGTACTAATAACTCACTGCAATCTTCAGTATCTAATGTATATCGATAATTATTGCAGCTTAACTTTTTTGTACGACAAATATTTAAATTTTGGGGGTTTTTTTGTGTTGAATTCAGTATTAAATTTTCTTGAAAATGACATATACAATTTTTCATTTTGTGAAGCAAAACATTTGCTACAAGCGTATAAAGTTAGGAAATAGAAAAATTTCCAAAAGTGTCCACATTTTTGGCCACCACTATATATTGTATAATATTATACAATATATATATATATATATATATATATATATATATATATAAATAATGTTTTTTAACGTAGCACTTAGAAGCTACTCGAGAACTATTGGAGACGTACTTTAGACCCTTGATCAAATGATGAGCTGACTTCCACTTCACTCTATTGGGGGACTAGAAACATTGACACTCTTAATGTACAACAACCTTGATACACAACGTACCTTGAAATGTTTGGTTGTGGTTTGAAGATATAGTTATATTAGTTACGATTCTTAAGACTTAATAAAACTTCATTTTATAATTAAAAAGGCATGTTGCACCCCAAGGGAGACCTACTTTACTGCTCTCATACTACAAAAACCTTCAACTGCCATCACAAAATTCTCTTTTCTCCCTCCTCGCGGGCGGTACTGCCAACGCCGCGTAGCGGAGACCCTGGATCATTGCTCGGAGGGATGTTAACACGAAAATGCCTTACGTAAAATCAGCACTCGAACCTACGAATCGATGGAAACTACGCCGGCCATGAGTCCATGATTATGATCCCTCGACTACCGTTGCTACATCATATAAATATAAAGTACAAATGTTTTATAAAATAATGGTTAGTTTTATTTGGTTTGTAAATAACTGTGTTTTTTTAATATAAATATTTTCTGGATATAATGAAAAATCAAGTTATTTATAAATATTTTAAGAAGAGCCAAAAAATAGTAATAAATAAAATTATATTATTTGAAAGCAAAAAATATAACAAAAATAAAGTACACGAAAGTTTTAAACGTTTTTGAACGTTTGAAGAGACGTTTAATCTTTTACGTTCTTAAAGGATTCCTATAAATTCGAGTAATATCCAAAAAGGAAATGCATAATTTATAAAAAAAATTATTAATAAATTTTAAGGGAAATGGACTTTTAGAAATATTAAAATTGCAACATTTGAATATTCAAAGAACTTAAAAAAATTAAATAACGCAATTCAGCTAAAATCAACTCCCCATAGAAAAGAACTCATATACAATAACTCATCTATTATATATTATTGCAACTTCTGAAATGTTAAAAATGTCATTTGAAAAAAATATATGATTCACTTTAAAATACTATTTATTACGTACTTCAGATCTATCTGCTTTTAGATAACGAAAGCACTGTATAGTATTCTAAAAGCACTATAGAATTTCTATAGTATTCTGGAAGCAATGTTTTTTAGATACCTTGTTATTTCTTTCCGTCTGCAGGATGTCTGAAGCGAGCTCATCGAAAGAGAAACTCTTGTTTAAGAACCTTAATGTTACTGGCAGATCCATAATTTCTTTTTCTACGGGAAAAAACAGAAAAAAAATCTATACGTGAATAAAATTTTTGTGAATGGCATCTTTAATATAAGTATATATGCTAAATTTTCCATTAGTGGATAGGGTACGTGGCGTTCCTATATGCCTATTCCAAATTCGCCTATGACTTATGCATTATGTATATAAAGAATTCTATGAACTGTATGCATAGAAATAAAGGATTGCCTAAGAAAGTATTTAAAATTTTGCTTTTATATGGAATATTTAAAACCTTTCAACTGCGCTTCCCACTTGCACGATATAAGATAATACATCAAAAGACAGTCAACGCAAAAAATAAACGAAATACTTTAAGCAATCTTGCTTAGATTTATATACCAGTAAATAAACGTCTCAGAGAAAATAATAGCTTTGAAGAGATATTTATTGGCAAATAAAATTATGGAGATTATTAAGGACAGATGTTTAATAAAAATATAATTCCAATAATAAACATTCATATAAAATATTTATTGTAATTGGTTGAAATAGTTTTATTTAAGAGTTTGTATATTTTAACACCTATATTATACATGTTATTGCTTATTTATCGATATACATAAGCTAAAACACACCAAATAAAATTCGCATATTTCACTATGAATTCAGATTTGGTCTTAAAAAGGAACATTAATTGTCGTTGCTTGATTTATTTTCCATTTAAAACTAAATTTCCTGATAATAATACCAATTATTTAATGGCTTATGGATAAACCGTGTCTTACATACAAAAATATAGAGAATGCGAAAAAAATTGGATAGGCCAGACAGTAATTCTGAACGTGTTCTTATGCTTTGAACTTGTTGTTCAGATAACGTTTTGTACCCACAGCATTGGTGCCAGAAGGTAATTCGGTTGTCGGATATGAGATTGTAATTGGTTGTTCAATAAGAAAATCCAAGAGATAGAACTCGTAGCATCAAAAATTGTTTGTTTTTAATAAGCATAATTACTCATTAGATAGCTGTCTAAGTCTCAGTTATTACCAGCCAGATTTCATTTTTACTGTTAACTAAACAAGAAACTTGTTTTGCTTAGAAAAATGGAGTGTGCATGGTTGCAGACATTTCGTCGTTTCTGGGATCGAGCCTTGATATCACAATAGATCCGCCATGTAGCCAGAGCTGATGCACGTTAAATCTGTAGTGGTTCAAAGCCCTCCCTTCCATGTAGGCGTATTGTGGAAGTTAGGAGAGGGAGGTGCTAGTTCTGGTGTCATCCTCGTCGTTTGACCAAGGTTCCAAATTACGAGGTCCATCGCCAATATCCCTCGTGTAGCTTCCAGTGCAACGTTAATGAAACCAAACCGAATTAGAAAAAAGGAAACAAGCGATTTCGAACTGTGATTAAAAATATATTGAAACGGCGGGTTTTTGTAGGGGAACGGATTCCAAAGAAAACAACGACGATGATGAAATTGACCTGCAAAGTGATGGTTACATTTTTTTTGGAGTGGGGATATGGGGGTTTGTGTGCAGAATCCTCTACACCGATTACTTGAAAAAAGGAAAAAACAATGACTGGGAAGTACTAAATAGTTGTTGCACCAATCGAGCGAAGAAATCAAGAAAAAACGTCCACATTTGAAAAAGAAACTAGCCAGACAATGCTCGGAATGCATACTTGTGCATTTTCGTTGGCCAAAATCATGGAATGAAAGTTCGGATTATTACACATCCACCTGATTTGGTACCCTGTGACTTTTTACCATTTCCAAACTTTAAAAAAAATGACTCGGTGGACAACATTTCACGTCGAACGAAAGGGGCTATCGCCCAAACAGATGCCTATTTTGAGGACCTTTTGAAACCTTTCTTTTTAGATGGTTTAAAAAGTTAGAAAAATGCTTCGAAAAAGTATATAGAGCTAAAAGAAGATAATGTTGAAAAATAAAATCTACCTAAAATAATTTGTTTTTCCATCTTTTCTAAGAACCTGTTTAACGACTTTCGTATCTGAAACAAAATAACAATTAATTAATCTTCATTGTAATAATAACTACATGAGATTAAACATTTAAAGTAAAATTAAGTAGACTGTGTTGTAATGCTAGAAGTATAGTTATTAGCTATTAGTTGTTTCTTAAATTTTTAGTTTATTATGTTGATTTAGTTTAAATAAAATATATTTAACATACAATCTCTTAAGTAACTAAATTCCACGACTTAACCATTTTATCAATTAATTGATAGATTAAAGTTTTTAGATTTTTTTTTTTACATGGAACACGCTGACAGATCATGAATCGTTTTGAAAGTATCAGAGAGAGTACTCTATTTCAACAAAAAATATACGTATCGAATATTTTTAACACATTTTTAATGTAATTTATGAAAAAAGTGCTTATTATCTTCATTAAAAAACGTATCATGTTAAAATTTATAGAAATTTTTTGGCCATTGTTTCATTAGAGGTTGACTTAATCGTAATGAATGGAAAACATTCTGAAAAAAAATTGGCTTGATTATAGATTTATGTAAGTAAACTTATTTAATAACGAAAACTTAATAATTATATTAATAGATGTAGAATAATATTAAATGTATATTAAATAGTTTTATATAAATTGAAATAATTTCTGTGTCATAAAAATTTAATTGAGTGACAGTAAATCTTTGAATAATAAAACAAAAAAAAGGTATTTGTTTACACAATAGTAAGCACAAGTGCAATTTATTTCATTTGTTAAGTAACCTCTGAAATAATATATTCTTTATTGAAATTCAGATTTAGTTTTCCCCCTTGATTTGAACAATATTTTTTTAACTTTTTTATTAATGAATAAATAGTATATTTTATCTCTCAAGTTGGATTTTCCTCCTCAACAAAATGAATATAGTCTTTGAATTTTGATTCACAGGCCGACTTTTCAAAAGACTTTTCCCCACAATTCCATTTTGGATACTCAAGATTTAGACCTAAACTACCCAGAAATCGAGAGCCAACAGCTATAGAAATGCGAAAAATATCTCGGTATCATCCTCACAATATATTCAGCAGCATAAATATTATTTCATTTCACTGGATACTCTTGGAGAGTGACACTACCAACTTCCGGGTAGTGGGTATTTCGCCAGAAGCGTTCCACGTTCTAATATGACAGCATTCTGACTGTCGCTTGTTAGTAGCGTGGGGCGAGTTTTCTATGAGAAGAGCGAAAAAATCGGTCGTCACATCCGTCTTTTGACACAACACACACATAGACACGGAAAAAAAATGTTTTTTTTCTTGAAAAACGTAGCAGAAAAGAACCTTATTTGAGTAAGCTTATTCGAGGAATAAAGCGACTAGTTGCCGCCACCGAACGGCACCTCACCGAAAAGCTCCCATTTCGAGTTAGATTTTCAACTCACGTAGCTGTGTGCTAGCGCCAGTTACGCTCGCCTTTCAAACACCATCGTGATTGGCTAAGGGGACAAAAAGAAATAAATAAATAAAAAAAAATAAACGAGAATATAACATTAGAAAAGCGTTACGTCTTAAAGTCCCGCTAGAGTTTTCTTTCTCAATGTAAATACCAGAAGAACTGGAATCAAAATGCCAAGAAATGTTATAAAGAAACTTAACCTCTTCCAATAGGCTTTATGGAAACACATCACGTCTTGTTTACTACTAATGGTTAGGTTTAGTTGAAATGAAATTACGAAGAATGTTGCATATAGCATTATTTTGAAGGAAAAAAAAAGCTTTTTGAGAGAGGGGTTGAATTTTCTTTTTCTTCCACTTTAACTCGTGCCTTTTCATTGCATTTGTTCCCACTTTTGTAAAACGGTGACAAAAGGAAAATCGCTTTTTGGACATTCGAAAGCGCACTCTTATCAACACGCAGAGCTCAAAATCTCGTTAGATCAAGTTTGCAAGATGAATACAGATGCATTTTGTATTTATGCATTTTTTTTCACTTTCGTTCTGAACTTTATTCAAAGTACAAATAAAAACAACTTTCTCAAATGACAGAGAACATATTTAAAGTGAACATCAAGCAATATAAATTCAGCTATGGTATTGAATTTTGTTTTCAGATATTAATATTGGAAAAAGATGCTTTAAGCTCTTTTATTTGGACTTTAAAATTACAGCCAAACCTCTATAAATCAAACTTAAAGGTTCCTGAAAAAGATGATTTGTTACACAGAAATTTTGATGTACAGAAATACATATTGAAATATTTTTTTCAAAACTTTCTTGATACAAACTATTACGTATATTTTATTATTTGAAGGATAAAAATACAAAAATATAGTAAAAATTTGATGCTTGTATATAAAATGCGAAATGAAAAATTTATTTATTTTTAAACAGAGTAGTTCCTACTATCTTCTTGAGCATAAACTTTTGCTGAAACCATTTCAGAGTAATGTTTACTTTTATTCAAAACGGTAAAAATTTCTTCGGGAACGCTAGGAATAAATCTCAAGCCATGTCGGACGTTTTAGAATATTTCCATTGTTTGTTTTGTTGGTATGTTTCAATTAATTCTCATCTTCATTGTCATAATCAGATTCGGATTTTCTTTATGGAGGTAGTCCTTAAATGTTCTGATTCAATGAAGCCAATTTGAAAACCATTTGATACCTAGAAACTTTGTTCTCTACAAAAAGCAATTTTAACAATGAAAATACAAGTTCCATGAAAAAAATTCATTGTATAGAGATTTTCGATGTTTAGAAATTTAAAATATAGAAGTTTAACAGTATATAATATAAAAAAGTGCAGTTACGTTTGCTTCTATACGTTACATAATAGTTAATACAGTACATAATTATTATTTTCAATTAATTTCAACTAGGATACTTTTCCCCAGATGCCACCATAGGTGAAGTAGCCTTGTTGAGATAGATTATTGATATAATTTAGTATATGCACATAATACTTAGTTCGGAAGCTTACACGAACATTTCGGACAGGAATGCCATGTCAAAATCCAACATATTATCTCTGATAATCACTGGTCGTGATCTATGGTTGCAGTGTCCAGCCTTCTCATAATACGTGAAGACTATTCTGTCAATGGAATCAAATCCATTTCCATATCATTTGTCGTCGAGATTAATCTATTTATTGCCTTGCCTTATGAATGTATTTCATATAATAAAACTGTATCATAACTTTCATTTTTAGGAAGTTTTTGGCAATAAATAATTATTTCAGACCTAACGCCACCTTTTGATACCTTATGATAAATTTTTAAGTATAAAAGTTTAGCATAAGTGATTTGCATACCAAATTCATTTAAAAAAATGAATAAGTATACACTTATATCTGTTGTTTTTTAAATGAGAAAATATCTTCTAAACACAAACATATATCCGAATACTTACTTCAGTGATATTATTGTTATTTTATGAATAACATCAAATCACTTCATTTTCAAACAAAGGCATCTTAAACAGCTATAAAATAACCAATTTTTATGGTTTACTTAAGCATTCTACTACAAGTAAAATTTCAGTTGCAAATATTATAGAATCAAAAGATAGATGTTTTTATAATTCAAACATATAGGAAAAGTTAAGATCAATTAACATACGATTTTAAATAAACAATTGAAAATTTTATTTATGATAAAATTCAATATAATGAACTAAATATTTTGCTACAAATATATTTCATTTACATGCGGATCATTACATGATGGGGAAAAAAAGTCGTTACTAAGGTTTCGAGCAAAAAGCCAATATTTATACAGATTTTCACCGCTTATTTCATTTTCGAAAAATCTTGAAATTGATGTCATTTGTTTTAATTAATCATCAGGAAAACTACAAATATCAGAGTTATAATTCAGAGATTCTTAGTGGAAATGCTTGTTACATTAGCAATATTCTGCAAACTAGCAATAGTGAATTTAAACACAGAATTTTTTTACAATACATTCGAGATGTCGATATTAAAGGAAGTTATTTTAAAAAAAGCGCATGGCAAGAACTGTTTATCGCGTGCAAATTTTTGAGTGGTTTAAGCATTTTCAAGATGGTCAGGAAGACGTTGAAGATTAATCACACCTAGAGAGCCCTTCCAAGTAGGGAATGGATGAAAATGTCAGAAAATTAGTCATCTTTTTCGATCAAACCATCAGTTAAGTATTCGTGTAATTGCTGAGACTGAACTGATAAAGAATCAGTAAAGCAAGTTTTACATAACAATTTTAAAATGCAAAAAATGTGTGCAAAAATGATGCCTAAAATTCTCATGTTTGTATAACAAGAAGTTCACGAAAATGTTTGTACTGATTCCTTGAATGTGATTGAAAATGACCCATTTGTATTGGAAATGATAATAACTTATGGCGAATCGTAGTTTTTTTACTTATGAACCTGAAACGAGGCGTCAATTCATTCTCTGGAAGGGCCCATCTTCACCGAATGCCAGAGGAGCTCAAAATTCAAACCAGTGATGATTTGTTTTCGGTATTTATGGGATTATGTACCTTCAATGGGTTCCTGAATGTTAAACTATTAATCAACATTACTACTTTAACGTTCTTGCTAAACACCCTAAAAGAATAGGAAAACATGACTCGAATTGTCGAAGGACAATTCATTCCGCATTGTCTGTCAAGAGATTTCTAGGCCAAATACAGCAACACAGTGTTAGACTTTCCACCTTATTTGCTGGATCTTGAGCTATGCGCGACCTCTGTCTGTTTCCCAAGGTAAAATCTACATTAAGAGGAACAAGGTTTGAGTCCGTTGAAGTTATGAAAAAGAAAACGGCTCTGTCCTGAAGGAGCCGACAGATGAATACTTTCAGCACTGTTTCGAACAATGGAAGGTTCGAATGGAGTGTTGTAGGGACAGAGAATAGGTGTATATTGAAGAGGATGATATGTAAATATGTAGGAGATCAAAATAAAAGGTTTTTCAGCGTCAGTCTCTTTACTAGCCATTTCTTGTATTTCTATGGTTTATATCATATACTGACTGATCTCCCTTATTTAGCGCCACAGTGTATGATTATTTAGTTGAATAACTTTGCAATGTATAGTATGAAATAGGCATAATGCATATAGTTATTAAGACGAAAGTATAATCATTAAATAAAATGCAAACATTAAACATAAATAACAGAAAATTCTAATCTTAATCAGAATCTTAATCTTAATCGATAGTTGATGCAACAATAGCTACTGCATTAAAAACGCAGATATAAAACTTGTAAAAAGAATAATTTCATAAATCATTTGAAGCTAGAAAATCAATTTGTTCTTTTTGTCATTTTAATGTTAATACAAAACGCGGAATGGTATCGAAAAGTTGTATTAATGACTTAAATATTTTGTAATTATATTAATGATTTTGTTCGTATATATGTGATAATGATGAAGTTATTCTGATAGTATTATTTAATTGACTTTAACTGATAAATTACTTAGATCGTAACTTATCTGAAAATCAATACGAGTAAGAACCACTAGTAAAAACGCAAAGGATATTTTCTACAAGGTTCACATGGGTAATTGGAAAATGGGAATCGTAACAGTTCGATCAATTAGAAGATGGAAAGTATGGATCGAGTTCTATTCTGAAATTGATGTAAAGTGTTAGTTATTATTCTATGCCGGATGAGGCAAAGAATAATAACTAACACTTTACTTTTTCAATGCACAAGGTGGCTATATAATCTTTGTATTTTAGATTCTTCTTACCAAACTATACTAGGATATATAGTACATTGTCAGTCCATTATGTTCAATTATTTGTTGATTGAATAAGTTTTCTACAGTGATTGAGAAATTAGGATATTTGTGATTTTCTATTCATTATCCTCGAAGACTTTTAGGCAAGTTGAATTGCCTTCAATTGGCACTCCTTGTCAACCAAATGAAACGTGATTGGGTAAATTAGATGAAAATAAGAAGTGTGTCAATTGAATTAGTGATATTAATATATAAGAGAAATAGAGAAGAGAATAAATGTAGAGAATAACGACACATTGATAGATGGTATAGATTGGAATCCTCGTAATAAATAATTTATATTGAAAGTTGAGGGAAGTGATTCCTTATCAGAATAATAGGCGTCAAATTTGCAATAATCGAGAAGTACTTGAATCAGAATTAGTGATTTCGTAAGCTAAGACTTAATTATTTGAGCATAATCTAGGAGTAAAACCCAGTCAAGATAGTCCGAAAGAAAATGATCTTACATATTCTTTAACAGATGATAACGTGTGTTGTTCGTCATTTATGTATCTTCAATTGAAGTTTAAAACGTATTGACTATTTAACTAGACTTTTGATTGATAGTAGAGTATTATAATAAAGGAAGGTCGCACAGTTAATATAACAAATGCAAATATTGATATAAAACTATAGCACTGAAATAAAAATGGACCTCATTTAAAGTTCTTTATTTATATGTTAAACATCTAAGAGGGAAAATGGGCAATTAATGGATCATGATGTATAGGACTTCTGTTTAAATGCAATAAAATACTGAAATTTAAAACCCAAGGAGATAAGTTTTGAATCCGGTATTTATTTTAGCTTTCTCAGGCTTGTATTATAAAATTATGAGTTGCCTGCATCTCCCACATTATTAAATTCTTAATCAGGCTCTGTTGGTTAGGTAATTGAAATGGAATTGATAGCTCGTATTACTAAAATAAGTGATCAACCCACTGGTTTTTTTGTTTTTTTTTGTTTTTAATAATTGATTGATTTTGTCATGGTCTCCAATCTTCTGGCGAAAAATATTCTAGAATGAAAATGTATTATTGGAACATTTTCGTTGTTAAGAAATCAGGAGAAATAATTTGCTACGTATTTTTCTTAAGATTTTCATGACATTTTTATTACAAAGATGTTCTTCAGATGTTGATTATATGGAGAAACTAAAGAAAAAAGAATGTGAATATACCTAAAGATTACTACAGGAGTAAAGAAAGACACTAAGTCATGAAAGAGCTGTAAGCGTTTATTTCTACGGAAAAAAAATAGAAAGAATTAGTGTTACAAAAAACTGCATTTTTTTCATTTCTGTAGCAGCAATTCCTCATTACTTAATTATTGTTGAGATAAATTGTGTACGAGAAGATTTCTTTCATCTGTATAGTTACTGAAACACCTGTACATTCAGTTAAAAAAAGAATTATATTGTAATATTTGAAGAAAAATATTTTCACATTTGGATCTCTCTCTCGTAAATAGGCCTTAGTAATTAATTAATAGGCCTATTTTTTTAAATCAGGTTAGTGTATTTTAATTTATTCAAATAATTTTTGCAGACCCCTTTCAAAATGCTGAATTTTGTGGCTAGTATTGTCAGTTTTATAATGAAAAAAATACTCCCATATCAATTGAACAAAGACCAATTTCCTTTAAAAAAAAGTCTTTTAAAATTAAACTTTCACATTGAGCGGTTCTAGTCTATTGGTTTAGAATAGAGATTTGTTGTTTGTCAATTGTTCGGTTACATATATACAAATATGAGACAAAAACAATTTTTTAATTACTAAATCCATATCCATTTTTGGTTCTTTATTCCATTAATCATGCATTGTTTAAATCTGTACAAATATCAGGAAAAAAAAGTGTAAAAACTGTATTGTGATGATCAATCTTCGTTATTTAACAAAAGACTTAAAGTCTAATTAAATAACGAATAAATACAAAATTTCTATTGATGATACATAAGAGAAGAACTAAACACTTTGTAATCAACCAAAAATATGCAAAACCGCTCTCTTCCAAATTCCTCTTAATTAATTATTTTATCCTTAGTTAAGTTGTGCTAGTTTAAGTCTAAGCTTACCAAATCACTCATTCCGATTCAAGAACTTCTTGATTATCCCATTCTCTCCCAGCGTATCAAGGGCGATACACTCCGTGAGTGTCTTCTACGGCCCAACGTATCAATAGAGATACGCTTGATGAGAACGTTTTATTTGATTTTTTTAATGTTACTATATGGCGTTGCAATACCGCGAAATCTGTATAAATAGGTTATTTGGAGTGTTGACCTTAGTGATATGGGCTTGGATTTCACTTCTGGCTACCAGGAGGGGGTAATTGTTAAAAGCTCGTGTTGTGGCTCTTTAAATGTAATGACATGATTTAAAGAGTGCACTTGATTTCGGTTTGCTTTTTTTCTTTCTTCCTTGCTTCTTAGAAGTTCGAAGGAGAATTTATGGCCCTTTATGGGGTTAGGGCTTTTGGTAGCAGATAATCTCAGCTGTTAGTTTCATTCGGTCGGTTTTTATTTGTAGCGAATGTCATGAAGAAAAGGAAAGTGTTTATCTGATACTGAGATTTGCGAAATAATAAATGAATCTGACAGTAATGTTAGCGAAAATAATCCAAATCTGTACATAGATATTAAAGAAAAAAAAAGGACTAAGGTGTGCCCTTTGCTCAAAGTCTTACGTGAAGCGTCAAAATATGTGTGTAAGACATGTGACATTGTACTATGCATTGAATTTTTTTTTTATAAATATACCATACAGCAAAATAAAATTTATCTTTTGTATCGATATATTCCATATAATGGCACATCAATACACCATGAAATTTATGTAACATACGTAAATATATTTTGTATTTTCTTAAAAGTATGATTTTTTATATAATTTTATGTATAAAACATTCAATTTTCGATTAAACCTTTTTTTCACTTGCATATATTAAGTGTAATGCATTTTAAATAATATGTGTAAATATCAAAATATTTTAATAAATAGCCGATTTTAGAGGAATTTTTTTCACGAATTAGGCTTACTATCTAAAATCGTCTGGGCACAGCGAGTCACTTTCAACTACTTCCAATATAAAAAGATTTATAACAAGATTCACTTTAATCTACACATCTATCAGCTCATCGTTATCCTCTAAGTCCCTTCTCTTTCCTTTGAACTCTATTTCGCTTATATATCACTATGACTAATTCAATTCACCACACTTCTTATCTTCGTCTAATTTACCTAATCGCGTTTAATTTGGGTTGGAAGGTGTTATTATTTTATTCAATTCAAATCACCAAAAACTCCTCGAAGTTAGTGAAGAGAAAGAAAACGGTGAATACCCCAACGTCACAATATTTATTGACACAAAAATGTAAAATCACATGCCCACGTCTTTCAGGTAAGGCAATTTTATAAAATATTCATATCAGTAAGTAACAGAGCCTATACCCCATCTCCCTTATTTACTCCAGAAATATTTCACACAACTCCCGACGGGATTATGTATTTGACAATAGATATCCAATACTTCCAGCAGATCCCAACTACCTAATCGCAACGCCCCGACCTCGTTAGAAAGCAGGGGCTCTGACATAATAAGAGCCGTGCCCCTAACGAGGGGAGGGTACTTATGAAAGCCACATAATATATAATGGACCAAGTTCCAGTTGGTGGACGAATTCGCGTTAACGATCTGACTTCATAGTTCACGAGTTTCGGCCAATCGGGGTTTAACATCACACTAATGGCAGTCGCATGATCAGAAAAGCGGTTAACGTTTAATTTGTCAAATACACTGCGAATGCATATGTTTCCATGGAATATAAGTAATGATACCTGTGTGAAATGTAAGTATAAAAAAGCACAAAAGGTGGCCCGATAGAGGAAATCGATCACTGTTGTATATTTATTTGTTGAAAAACACAAGTTCTGTGAAAGAAGGACTTCGTCAAATTTGTTAAGTGGAAATTTATAAGAAAATATTTTAAGGTTCAAAAAGTTTAAATGTTATTTGTTTCTTTGCATTTTATTATAATTTAATACAAGCGTCCCAATCATTGTACAATAATCGTTTTGTGTTGTTCAACATACTAAGCTATATCTATTTATAGTATTTCTTAATAATTTTTTTCTGATAAATATTCTACGTTTCATATTTATTTCTATATTTATTTGATTAATTTATGTATATATTCTATATTTATTTGATTCTATATTTTTTTAAATGTGCTTAAGAACTGAAATATCAAGTTTCAAATGTTTGAAAATGAGGGTGTATCGTAAAATTTTAACTATTACTAAGAATTAAACTAGATATCTGGATAAAACTTATGCGTAATCCTTGATCCCTTTGTTCATAATGTTATAAAAAATTTTAACTATTGTAGTTGATTTGTTTCATTTCGGAAAGGCATATAGTAAAATAACCACAGCATGGAAAAGCCTGAGTTCAATCTTTCTAAGTGCTACAATGACGGCTTTTGGTATGTCAAGCAACGCTGAAAAAATGTGTAATACCGGACGATGACTATGTAGAGAATTCTTAATAATAATAAATAAAAATTAAGTTTCAATTTCTCTTATTTTCAGTGATAGGTAACACTTTATGATATCGGGGAATAATAATTTTAACTTCACAACACTCCAGGTTACACCATCCTACGGTTTCCTGCCCCCCCCCCCCCCCTAAATAAAAAAAACCAGTATTTACAGTTGTAGTTTACATTATTGTGAACATTAGGATCTCAATTAATATGAAAAATAAATCTATCCAGATATCTCGATTATTTCTTGATAATTATCAAAACTTTATAATATCCCCTCGTTATATTATTAAAAAAGACAAAGATATTAGAAAAAAATATTAATATCTACATTTCAACAAAAAAATATCGTATAAATTATGAAAATAAATTTAAATAAACAATCATAAATGTGTCAAAAAGCAAATTAAACATTCATAGTTCTTACATTTTATTTTAGAATAAGCAACTAGCTCAAATAAATATATATTAATAATATGAATAACCAAACAAATAACTTATTTAAAAGGTGCAATTGAAAAAAAAAATGTTACCATTTCTTCATATTTTGTGCAACGTAAGTATTTTCTGATAACCACAAAGAGTTTTTAAGAAGAAAGGGTTTCTGTAATTTCATTGTCTCCTTATCATATAATTTACTCAGTATTAAACACATCACTAATATTTCTATTCAAATAATTATAATTTATAGTTTTGTGTCATAGTGTTTTGCATAATTAAGAATTTTTTTCTTACCAAGGAAAGGTTTCAAAGAGATACATTTAATTTATTAAAATAACTTCAAAGTGATTCGATTTGAAGTAATTCTATCTGGTTAATTTAAAACAATTTAAATCTTCAGATAATCAAGTAAGCCAAGTAGTTTAAAATAAATTTATAATGATATTTGACGATAGTAAAGCTTCAGAGAAATGTAAGGATATATAATGATCACACACTGAAATAAAAACTGAACACTTAGTTGAGAATTTTACTTTTTCCGTATTCAAAGGCAATTTTTTCCCCCCCAGAATTGTAATGTTATTATTTCAGGAAAAAATGGATAAATGAAAATTATCATTGAAAATGACAATTTTTTAAGTTAATTTATGATTAACTCTTAAATTGATTTGAAATAATTTTACATTTATGCAAGGCATGAAGAATTTTAAGCCATACTACTTTTAAACAGATTTTTCAAGATCTTCAATGACTGTGATTTAATGCGAGGGCTATTGGCAACGGACCTCATAATACTTAGCATTGGTCAAGTGACGAGGATAGCACCGGAGTTGGGACCTCCTCTTCTAACTTCCCCATCATACCAACGGGAGAACTTAGAGTCTCGACAGATTTAACGTGCATCAGCCCCAGTTACACAGCGGGTCTTCAATGGCATCGATGCTCCATTCTACGAGTCGACGAAAACCACCGGCCGTGAGTCAGCGACCATAGCCCATGATTACCGCCTTACAAGGTCCTTATCAGTCTTAAATAAATTGCAAATAATTTTCCAATTTTATAGTTATTTGGAAACATAAATTGCAAATAATTATACGGGATATATATAAATACGGGAAAATAAATATACGCGATACCAAATAAAACAATTGACTTTTGTGTAAAGTATTAATGTCTAATAAGCTTAAAGTTTTTTGAATAGTATGAAAAAAAATAAAGATACAAATATAAAAGTTTAAAATCGATAAGAAACTTCACCACATTTTGCGCTGCAATATTGATGTGGATATTGCCTCTACGGGTTTATTCTAACATATTTCAATACTAAATTCGACTTTTAGCGGATAAAATGCGTGTGAAAAGTAGAAACTCTATAAAATTTCCCCAAAATGAGATAGGGGACATTGAAAGAGATGCAGATTTGAATATTTTTGTGGCATGACAACACAGCGATTTGCATTTTCAATGAACTACTACCTACTAGGCAGTTCAAATTTAATAACAAAATATTTTTACTTATTATTTTGAGTATAATTGTAACATAAATAAAAAAAATTGCGTTTGGACATTATTTGTGACAATATTATACGTCAAATGAATCAATAAGATAAGGTGATACTCCAGGTTTCTCTGTCTTAATATTTTTTGGTAATATGTATTTTATTAAAAATTAAATATACTACATGCATTTAATAAAAAAACTGCATGCCTTTTTTAAAACACATTTTCTTCAATTTTACTCGTTTAATTTGTAAATATTTATTATAACTGAAGTTTTCTGTCAGTGAATTGTAATGAATCCTTATGTATGAAGTAAATAATTTAACTTCATTTCCAAATAGAAGGCCTAAAATACTTAAAATCTAATTCGTAATTTTTCTGAAATATAATGAGTAATTTATTAACTATTATATTCTGAATTTATTATTATCTTTAATATTCTAAAAAACATTGTTCTCTTATTATAAGAATTAATTATCTTGTCATAAAAAATTACGAAATCATGTATTAAGATACATCCAAAGTTCATCAACAATCTTTAGATGTAAGCGAAAAAAAGTCCTATTTACATTTCATAACAGGTATTTCATGTATTATTATTAAAACTATACTAGAGTAATAAAAGTAGGAATATGCGAATAATTATTATAATAATATTACAGATATCTTGAATAAAATTTCGAAAGTTACATTTTTTTATAAAATTTCAAATGAGTCTGATTATTATAGAACAATATTATAAAAACGACTTCCCCAAAGCTTTTTAATAAAAGTCGCTTCAGGGCCTTTGTGAAAGAATTCATTGAATCTAATTATTATTTTGTATCTCTAAGGAACAGGATATTTTAAAATTAAAAGTAATATATAGTATAACATTATATTCGACAACAATAAAGAACAATTACGTATTCATGAATATCCTAATTATATATGATCATCAGTTATTGTTACGAGATATACATATTTTGGCTTCATAGAAAAAGGAAGTACGGAATTCTATGAAGATAATATTTCAGTTTTGTAAAAACTAAGAATTAAGAACTAAAAAAAAAATTAAATTATGGTATTTCCTTGAATATATGAAAAGATCTGATAATGAAATATTTTTAATGAGTTTATTATCTAAAATTGTTAATTTTTCTTCTGAAGTTAAACATAAATTATTTCAATATTTCTCTGAAATGAAATGAATCAATTCTGAAGCATAATAATTTCCAATACACATTATTTGAAAATGCTACTTTTCACTATGTACATTTCATTTACAAATATATTCTGTTTTTATAAACAAAATGTTCTAAAAAGAATATTGAGGCGCGGTAGTGTAGTGGTCATTGTAACAGATTTGTGACCGTTATTGTTTTTATCAAATCGTATGTTCCATTCTTGATGCGACAAAGCTCACCGTGTCCCGGGACCGATGCTTGTTAAATCTGTTGAAGTCCCTAGTTCTTCCAGTTGGAGCTATGGGGAAGTTTGGAGAAGGAGGTGCCAGATCAGGTGTAACTTGACTGAGGTTCAAAGTTACGAGGTCTATTGTCAATAACCCTCGTGTTTCATGTCAGTGAGACGCTGATAAGCAATCACAATCTGAATAGAATTTTATTAATAACTATAAGTATTATTTTTTAGAAACTTTATCGTAGTATAAAATGGTGTCCTTTTTGCTAAAATTTAACTCTTGATAAATAATAATGCTGAGTAAATAAGCATTCGCTTCAGATGTATATTCAACTAACTGATGTGCCTCAGAATGAAGAAAAATCTGTTTTGCCTTTCGTCAGTTAAAGAAAAATTTAGTTTTATATATTCTAAAAATTCTAAATTACACGATAATTTGATTAAGATTATTAAAACATAATAAAAAGATACAATACATACTATCATTATCTCGAGCCCATGACCCGATGGAAACGTCATTAGGGCAGTGAGTTCAAATCCATGACCACAAGGCTGCCGGGCCCAATGTTGTTGGCATACCTTTTCCAATAGAATTCTTCCCATTTAACAGCAACACGAGGACGATTGGTAAATAACAAAGAGATCGTGCGCACTCGAATGTATTTGAACTATTAAACCAGTCTCCCAAATATGAGCTGCCACTTCAGCAACAAGAGAAGAATCGCAAAATAACATTCAAAAAAATAAATTGTACTAACATAGGTTCTTTACATTAGGTACAGTATTGCAGTAAAAGAAAAACAACAGTAAGAAGATGCAAAAAAAATACAAAACACAATATTTAAAAATGATAAACAGGTTTACAGATGTTTGTGAAACGGAAGGCAAAAACTGGTCAAAATGAAAACATGGCCAGAGTTACTGGCATCGGACCTCGCAATTTTAAAATTCTGTCACGTAACGAAGATGGCACCTTAGCTGATATCCCTCTCTCCGAAATTCCCCTCATCTCTACAAATTAATGTACAACAGTCCCATTACACAACAAAACTTTAATGTCATCAGGACTCGAATCAAACGACTTACGGAAACAAAGCTAACCATGAGCTGGAAAACATGACCAATCGGCTATAGTGGTCACATATAAGCTGGAAAAATACTTGTATATTCGTGAGGAATAAAACATAATCTCTCATTAACGGATAATACTCTACTGTTTCTCCAAATATATGATATTTTAAAGTGTCGAATTTAGCGGACTGATATTCTTATGAATGTTCAGTCAGCAGAAAGTATGGCAATTCTTCAGACTAAGAAATATTTTGAACATATAAATGACAGTTCAAAAATATGACATCCACAATAAGAATATCTTGAGAAAATAGATTCAGAATAATATAAACGTAAGCATAAGCTACTCTAGAATATCACCAACATGAAGAAAAACATATAGTTGTAAGTGATAACCTGAAGACGTACGATGACTTAGGATTCTACATAATCATACCAAAAGTAATGCTTGAGTACAATTACAAGACAGAGTCTCTTTAAGAGCGTACACCAACATAATTCACATACGAATGCGATGGTCATTTTCTACAAGCCTAAAGTGGGACTCTCACTGAACTGACTGGCTCAAAATTGGAATAGTTGCACTCAACAGTACTCCAGATAGTTTTATTGATGTTGGAAAATTAAAGTCACATGTCTTAAATAGCGGCATATGTAGTAGAGATGTGTTTTACTCAAACACCATAAAATGGTGAAAAAGGGCCACATGTGGTAAGAAAGTAGGTGAAACTGTTTATATAGTGGACCTTGATACCCTAGAATCTGTCGCGTGATCAAACAAACTTTTCTCTCACTCGTACAACTTTGTTTTCTACAGAATTTTCTTCACTTAACCGTGCCTTACAGTAACCATTACTGCCAGAAACGTTACAAAGTAATACTATAACTCAATATAATTAGTTACTGAACGCTTTTGAAATAATGTGAACCCGCTTAAAATTATCCAATTATCTACAAGGCATTCAATGCTATATGCGTCATAAAAGTGTTGTCACCAAATGACCGGACGAAGAAAAGATCTATAAAAGGTCCTTATTTTCTAATTGTTGCATAAGATGCCTGTTGTGCAATAGAAATACGTTAATAGTTGTTGTTATTGGAACTTTAATCATTTTTCAGGCTAGGAGTTAAGAAGTTCAGAATACAAATTTTTAAAATCATCATTTCCCCCTTGCAAAATATTAAAAGGTTTGAAGGCAAATTGAGAAACAATTTAAACTCCAGACTCACAATTAAAAGTTGTACTATAATATTTCAATACTGCTCATATTTTCTGTCATCTAGTATTTTAATTAATATGGTGAATTCAAAGAATTCAGATTAGAATTGAAAAATTGTCGAAAAATTGGAATGCTCTAAGAACTTCCGCTGCAGAACAAAAATGGTATCACTTTTAATAGCTACAAGGTAGCTCAGTTTTGATGTTGATTGATTAATTAATTAATTAAATTACGTTCATTAACTTCTAAAACAGAATTTTTTTTTTATTATTGATGGTTATTTACATATCTTAATTCTCATCTTGATGTTAGCCCAAATTCTAGATTTTGAAAAATTCTATTTGAAAGTTTTGAGTTATGGAAAGATTGAAAACAATCTCCTTACTGTTAATTAAGTGTCTCAAACAACTGACAAAAACATTGTTCTCAACAATTTTTAAGAGTGTTTTTGTACCCTTAATGATGGATAATTACTTTTAAATTCTAAAAATAGAAAAAATATTAATATTCAAAACGTTAGTTATTAAATACATCTACGAGAATAAAGAGTTACCCTTAATGCATCAAATTGCTTGGATATATTGAATATAAAAAATAATAATAATAAAGAAAAATAATAATATTAATTAAAAAAATAATACTGAAAATAAAAATTTATGATCCGAAATCGTGGAGCCTATAGGGTCCGTATATACTTGTGACGAGTTTTCACATGCTTTTTCCTTTAACTGACCTTTGGGACTACTTTAAATAAAGATCCTCGTCTTGTATTGAAATTGTGACATGTTAATTAGTGCTACTATGTAAGAGAGGTACAGAATTATATAGAGAGAAGGGAGGTATTACAGAGATATAACTGGATATGGAGGAATCAATGAAGTTGATGAGCACTCATCGTAGTGTAAGGAAGTGTGAGGTGATATTCTAAGAATGTATACATGATTCGGATCCAGACACACGAAGTCTATTGGGATCTATTTTAACTAACCATACTATTTTCTATTATTAAGGTAATTAGAATTTTCAATTATAATTTTTGGTAAGCACGTGAATAGGCGAATGAACTACGTAAGTATTTTTGAAGCTGTTCATTACTGAATGATTGTGTCCCTTAATATTGTAGCGAGGCTCCTTTTCTGGCAATGGCGCAAGAGCTGGATTCAGATTTTGCGCCATAAGCCTATATTCATTCACTCGCTGTATCGGATTAATCTTCCATCCGCAGGTTGCATTCGACCATGGTAGACATAAGAAATCTATCTGTGAGCCATATTTATTTTCGAGAGTTTATGCGGAGAAGTATGAACTGAAGAGAAGTGCATCCACTTATTGATGTACCTACCGCAAAGCTGAAAATTCGAAATAGAATTTTATCTTCCTGTTGTTCTACCTTAAATCCTATTATCTTCCTTTATTCTTAATTTATATTAATCTAAATTAAAATCTTATCTTTTTTTTAATTCCTATCGCATTGATAGTTCTTAAAACTTTGTATAAATAAAAGTTCTCGAGTTGAGATTAAAAATATACTCTATATTTGACATGCATTCTGCGTGACAATATTAACAACGACGCCAATTCTCTACATACCAGTTTATAATATTTAGTTATAGATCCATTTATCCCGAGTCATTATAAACACAACTAAATTATACTCTCTCACGAATATTATGAAATGGAAAAATATTATGAATAGTTTGCGGAAATAGTTTAGTTTTTTGCTTTATAAAGTTTTCTTCGAATACCTTTAGACTTAATGATTGGATATGAATGGATTTCGAAAGTAAGCTGTTTAGATTATTATCTTCCTAATTCTGCAAGACAATTGGTTTCCGTAATGGAAAAATTACACGCAGAAGTTAAGTATTTATGTTAATTCGGTTCGAAATTAAGATGTTAACATAATAATTTAATTCCTTCTCTTTCATGAAAAGTGATACCACTTTTATCCGCTCTCTATGAGAATTATTAAGGATAACCCTTTTTATTTTTCGAGAACTCTACTTATGAGAAATACGAAATATAAGTATAAAAAGTATATATACCTTGCTAGATATATTAATCTTTTCATGCTAAGGTATTCAAAACTGAGACTTGGATAATTTTATTACGTACAATTAGTAATTAGTTTATTAATGAGATGTGTTTATCGTTTGCTTGTTTCTCTTTGTTCGTTGTACTTTCATCGATTTGTAACAAATTCAATATAAATGTTGTTTTACTGCCTTGGACGAAGTCGTATCGGCCCTCTTTTTTTTTTGTTCAACTCCTTAACCATCTAAAGTTTAATTAAGTAGGCAATATGTTGAAAACTCCTATTGAATATATGTAAGTGAAGGACATACTTTATTATCTATCAAAGAATGTGCAAGATAGTTCTCTCTCGAATCCTTCTTAACCCAGTGAATTCTATGGATGTTCAAATAATAAAATCTTAGCTTACCAAATCACTCATTCCGATTCATGCACTTCTCGATTATTGCAGATTCGACTTCTATTATTCTAATGAGGAGTCACTTCCATATATTTTCAAAACAATGAGTGATTGCAAAGATTCACTCTAATCGACAACTATCATATTGACTTTATCCACTAACACCCTTCTGTATCCTATTTTGCTTATATACCGGTATCTCTAATTCATCGTTAGTCTCTATTTCTTCCTTCACTTTCCTTTCAATACTAGTTAACTTACATATCACTATCTTTAATCCAATTCATTGCACTTTTTTTCTTCATCTAATTTAACTAATCCCGTTCCATTTAGCTGGCAAGGAGTTGCAACTATATGCAATTTAAATTAGAAAAATATCCGGGTGGTTAGTGAAGAGAAAATTGAAAATGGCGGTAAGTCATTTTATAACTTAAAGCTATAAAATGACTTAGCTTAAATTTGCTCATCTGATGTGAAAGTGTATTGCATGTAAGACATAGTAAAGAGTGTCACAATGTAAAATTGAAAAAAAAAAAGTCTCATATTTAATAGTTGGGGAAAAGTTCGTTAAAACCACTAATATATAAACTAATATATTGGCTTAATTTTGCTGATTTTACCATTTCTCTTCTCTCAAAGAAATTGACTTTTGTCTTTGGTTTCTCTTGGAACCATTATTATCGATCAATTCTTTGCACAGCTACTAAGGTCAATAGACGAAGTAAATAAAATCTTTACCAGTAATACATTTCAAAAATAACAGTGTACCCCATGGTAACTTCAATAAGCATAGCCATTACTTTGAAATCGAAAATTGTAAGCTTTCCTTCGATTTAATGAAACACAATTGTGTTCAAATAAAGAGTGGTGCCTATTAAACAAAATTCCTTTAAAATAATCCGAGGAGTGCAGAAACATGAAGGTAAAGCTAACTCAGTTATTATATTCATTTGCATACGTATAAATAAAGTATTATTAGATCATATACCAGTAGTCATCTGTGTTATTTTCAAACAGCAACATAAAAACATTAACGAAATTATTGGAAAAATTGTCACTTTTAAAAATATTCAGAAAGTTCATAACCATAGTCATACTGTGTCTTAAAAACTACTCAATATTTACAATATTTAGGAGAGGTTTATCTGTTTATGACAATTTTTCCCGAAATAAATGTACTTTTTTTTTTAACTTTAAAGTTCGTTAATCTGCTGATTGTATGTAAATGTGTCTATACTAAAACTTTATCTCTAGGGTTGTTTCTTAGTGTGCGATATTAACAATCAATCAATCATCTTAAGATCAGAATGACAACAATCTTAAGATCAGTATGACGATAATATATTGATGAATATCTATCCGTTTATCAATAGAATTTATTTTAATTGATTAATGACTTCTCAAATTTACAGTTTGGTCTTTAAGCCATATTCTTTGAAAATCCCTGATATATATTCAAAAGATTCTTCAGTACATGTTGATTATATGTAAATGTAAACATTTTAAACCTATATTGTTCCGTCTTATGATCATAGGCT
This sequence comes from Nephila pilipes, assembly GCA_019974015.1. Classification (NCBI taxonomy): domain Eukaryota; kingdom Metazoa; phylum Arthropoda; class Arachnida; order Araneae; family Nephilidae; genus Nephila; species Nephila pilipes. Next base: position 40,740 of record BMAW01041368.1, on the reverse strand, counting down.
TTGTGTTGCTTCTCAGTGATAAGTAAGAAATCAATCAATCAAGATCCATATGGTGATAATATGTTCATAAATATCCATTTAAATTCCAAAATACTGGTTTTCTTGATTAAAGGCTAATTAAATTTATATTTGAATTTTTTATTCTTATTAATTGACAATGAAAGTAGAAAGATTGATCAATGACATATTCAAACACGCATATATACTATTATTTGTTTCAGTTATTAATTATTTTCTTAAAAATTATAGTATAGCTCTTTGTTTAACTAGTTTAATATGCTGAAAAAGACTAAAACTATATTTAAAAAGGAAATTTTTGTTAAATATCAATTATTTTTTACAATTATGATGGGTTTCTTTTTCTGTTTGAAATATTGAGTAGTATTTCTTGTAAGGGACATTTCCGAATAAGAGAAACTTCTATTTAAAGAACAATTCTGTTGGGCATGGTCTCATTGAATAGAAACCTTAATATACTCACTTCTCATTAAGAGACACTTTATTTAAGGGATACTGAAAAGTAGTTTCAAATATAATATTAGATATTTTAATCTTTTGTTGCTGATAATAGTAATCACTTGAGGTTTTAAAAGCAAGTTTGTACTCAGTGAAAGATAATTTTGTGACAAGAGAACAATAAAACAAGATGTTAATCCCTCTCTTTTGAAAATACTTTTCAGTAGGGAAAAAGAGAACAATACATTAGGAAAAACAAGCAGCGGAACTATCAGAATGATATTTCTCATTCATAGAAATCAAAATCCAGTAATCCTAGCTAAAATTCTCAGTGGATAAGCAAAACAGCTGGTTATAAGGCTTTCCGAGACTGAAATCAACAGTTGCAGGCATTTTAAGAAAGCAAACTTTGAAATTCAGGGTTCGAGTGCCATCTGTGAAATTACTATTGATGAAGCTGAATCGGTTGAACTTGTCAAAATCAGTGGCAGTGCTCAAATGGTAGAACATTTAGAAATGGAAAAAAAAATTAACTCTATAATTGATGAACACGTATTTAAAGACGTAAAATATTTGATTTTAACTATAATTGATGATATGAGCTTTAACGAAACTAACTTGAAAATCGGTAAGAAAGATGAAGAAGAGCCAAACGGAAAGTGTGACATAAAAATTATACAAATGCTATAAAATATATTTTTCATTTAAAAAAAATCGGGATAACTGTTGGTGACAGTGAAGGACTTAAGATCATCAGATATTTTCCCATCGAAAAATTGTTCTCATCGTTTAAAAATTTTAATTAAGAGCTTTCATTTTTCATAAAATTCATATTTAAATATATACCTGTAACTATGTTATTTACTTATCTATAAATAATTTAAAGCTGTATACAACCTGAATTCAAATTAAATTACATTTTTTTATTAAATACTCTTTGAAGGAGGGACACTTCTATTTAAGAGACATAATGTATACTCCGTCCTTTATTGTAAGGTGTCCTTTATTGTAAGGTACTACTGTAACATGTTTAATGTTTACCTTATATATACTAAAATTACGAAAAGAAAAATGATTAATGTTTAAGTGGAAGTTCTATATTAAATGTAGACTTTTTAACTTTCAAGCCCATTAAATTCTTTTGAAAGTAAAGGCTATTTTTCTTCTTGATTTCTTAAAGAAATTATGTATGAAACAGTAAAAAGTGCGCTTGAATATTAGGTTGATATAAGGAAAGAAAAATTCAAATCTCCTGAAACAAGAAAAAGGTTAGATAATTTTTGAAAAGATTATTTGGAAGAGAAAGTTACTCATATAACATGCAGGTTATTTAAAATACATAATCATAAAAAAAATAATGCACTGAATCCGAGAGTAGTGCCACCAAGAAACAAAACACTTTTTTCTTCTATTGTACAATGCAGTTCTTGGATTCTGCCTTCTCGAAAACAAATTATTTAAAATCATATATATATATATATATATATATATATATATATATATATATATATATATATATATATATATATCAAAGTCTTACCAAGATCTACTTAGTATATCTCAAGAGAAAATACTTCATAAATTTAGTTCAAAAATAAGGATAAAATAATTAAAATACGATACAGGTTTGGGATTGAGAATAGCGTACTTATGCTAGTATTACTGATCCAACCATCACACTGAAATTAATTTAAAACAAAATGCTTTTAAACCAAAAATACGCAGAAAAAACAATTGAAAACTGTTCGACCATAAAAAGAGAAGCACAAAAAAGAAGGATAATTTTAACTTAAAATGAAAGATAAAAGTTTCACCTCCATAAGCAAAATAAAATTCATAAGCCATACTTCGAATATCGCGGATATTTTCTTTTTCTTTTGTTTGTTTCTTTTTTTTTTATTAAGAAAGCATTGAACCGTTTAACTACATTTGATTTATAGATTAATTTTTTAATCTAAAATAATATTTACATAAATTTACTTATCCCATTAATTTTAGAGAAACTGAATCCTTGTTTCCAAGAAAAATAATTATAAAAAATATTTATTAAGAAATTTTACCGTATAAGTAACCATTCTTAAATGTAACAAAATTTCAAAAATCTGTAATTAGAAATATAATTAAAAATAAATTGCCTCTAGAAGTAAAGTTTTTAATCAAACTAATTGTAAACAATTAACTAAAATAAATTTATATTTATAAAAACATATTAAAATCTATGTTTATAATTTTTAAAGAAAATAACTATATATGCAAATAAATATTATGTATCAAAAATATATTGCTATGAACTTACGATGGTGCTTCTCTGCAACATTAGCACTTATAAGGAAGGTAGATAATTACAGAGATTTCGTCGGTCAGCCAAGAATACTTTAGTAATGACCCCTTAACCTTTTACGACCATTTAAGCGGCAGGAAACTTGCAACTGTGGCGACAAAATCGAGATTATAGAAAGTTCTGTACTCTTAGCGAAATCTCGAATAGTAAAATAATTCAGGAAAATTCATAAATTTTTCTCAATTGAGAAGATCTGCCAAAGAATCTATCGGTACCGTAGCTGAACAAATCTACCTTAAAGCGGCTTGTATCTGCGGCGAATTGTCGGAGACTATATCTTGAATGTGCACAGTACTCGTATTATTACTGATATTTGTACGTGAAACAAATTGTGTAAGCTGGTGAGCTGAACGTCAATAAAAGTGACGTGATTAATATTACAAGTGTGTCGCTATTCCTGTTGTGTCGTTAATCTGTGCAAGTGCTGTGCGTCTTTTTTGTGTTGTTAGTCTGAATCAGCTTTGTTACCTGTGTTCCTCTTTATTGCTTGAATATATCTAAATAAAGCGTCATTTGCTATTATCCTCCGTGTCAGACTGATTTCACTTGCACACCCACATGAGATTTAGAAATTTTATATAATAATGCATCTCCCATCATATATATATATATATATATATATATATATATATATATATATATAATTTATCGTAATAATTTCATTTATATATACACACATTCTAAACCTAAAAACTAAAATCCCTACTAACAAACCAGAAAATTTATGAAAGAAAGCCAAGAGATAGATAAAAAAACAAAAATATAGAAAAATGGAAATAACGTAATTAATACTGTCCTATTCTTTGGAAAGGAAACATTTGTTTCTACCGGTAATAATGATCAAACCACCACAGTTCAGTAAATTTAATTATAAAAAAAGTATAGTAAGAAACCTATATAAAATCAACAAATTCAAAAAAAAAAAAGACCACAAGAAAAGAATGTTATACATAGTAATCATCTTCAATTTAAAAGAAAATAGCCAAGTTAAACATAAATAAATACCTAAAATATATATAACAAAAAAATAAAAATCTAAATAAAAACAAAAATATTAATTAAACCAAAAATTAATCAAAAATTAAGCATTCTATGAAAAAATATAATTATAAAAATTACCAAAGACATGTCATCAGAAATAATGTTGGAACTTTTTTAAGGCTTAAAAAATAAATGCAGAAAGAAATTATTTTTCTAATCATACAAAACACTTTAACAAATTACAAAAAAGCAAAAAAGTAGATAAATAAAACAAGCATTACTATTAAGAAAATTTTAAAAAAGATATAAAACACTACACAAATTTCATAAGTATATGTTCCTCTCTTTCTCTTACCTCTTTTAATCCATCAAAGAATTCACCGCCAAAGTAAAAATCGATAAATTGATTTCAATGAAATAATACAAAGAAATTGATTTAAATAAAAAAAATTGTTCCTTAAACTTACGAAACAAAATTTAAGAAAAGTTTCTTAAAAATATTTTACTATAATTTAAAAAATTATAAATATCTAATAAAATCTTTAAAAATGAAAAATAAATCTAAAACAAAATTAAAAATGAGTCACCATCGAGGTAGTAAAAATCTATTTATTCAAAAAAAAACTTAATAAAAACGATATATATGTATACTTTTCTCTTTGTGATTTTGGAAATTATTCGATATTTTCCACTTTATTGTAATTTTTTTAACTTACTAATTTATACATTAATTACTCATGTGTTTTATATGTATCCTTGAATTTTTTTTATAATTGTACGCTTTCAGCAATTTACTCGTAATGATCTTTTATTACATTAAAAATTTTGATATTTAAATTATAGATAATTATAAGCGCTTCAAATTAACTTTAATACATGTTTTTTTTTTAATTTTAATTAACTATGTTTTGTAATTTATAACTTTTGCAAATTAATAGTTTTATTTTTCTTAATTTTTGTTTTAGTTTTATAAATTATAATTGTAACTTATGTGTATGTGCGAATTTACAAAAATTTAAAAATTATACTGATTTATTACTAATAATTAGAAGTAATAGAAATATTCTTTACTTACTAGGTGTGTCTTTTAAATAAAGAAATTGACGCTGTAAAACATATTATTTTTAAGAAGGACTTAAGAAATGGCGTTTCAGCTGGAAACTTACTCCAAAGTTGAAGTACGCGGAATAGTACATTTTTTTGTGGAGTTAACGTTCCACTAGTAAGAAAATTCATCGTGAAATATCGGCAGTGTATGGGCCATATGTTTTGTTAAGACTAGCCATTATGAAATGGGGCCTACAGTTCAAAGATGGTCGTACAGACTCAATCGACAAGGAAGCCCAACAAAAGTGTAACACATCAAACATGATGTAGCAAGTTGAAGACATTATTCTTCACAATCACAGAGTGAGGATAGGAGATCATCAATTGAACAGTCACGATCTGTCACCCCATAACTCTAAAGTGTTCAGCACCATTCATTGTGAAATGGAGCCAGCAGTTCGAAGATGGTCGCCCAAACTCAATCGACAAGGAAAGGCAAGGAAAGCCACCAAAAGTGTAGCACATCAGACATGATGTTGCAGGTTGAAGGCATTATTCTCATCAATTGTAGAGTGAGGATAGAAGGTCTGACAGCATCCACTGAACAGTCACGATCTAGCACCCCGTAACTTTAACGTGTTCAGCAAGCTCAAAGAATTCAGTGGAAGACATTTTTCCTACGATGAACAGACCCAAACAGTTGATCAAAGCTGGCTCCGAGACTAAGGAGCTATTTTCTATCGTCAGGGCATCGAACTATTATTGAAACATTCCAACAAATATCTGCATTGACTAGGAATTATGTAGAGAAATAGTATGATATAGGTGTGTCGTATTATACTGCATAGTAGCATACTTCTCCATAAAATACAAATATTTTTAGCTTAAACTGTTCGTGTGTAACTTACTTTTTCAATTCCCTTAGTAAAAAATTATTGCTTAAGCGTTTGAGGTTATGTGCATTGTGCGAATACTTTCTTCTGCCACAAGATGGTACATTACAATTGTTTTACAAATTTAAAATTTTTAAATGTACTTTTTACTCGTGAATTTTACTTCGAAACAGTAAATTGTATTATATTATGTATATCTAAAGACTTATTTTAAGATTTTCTAAAGTATTTGTTGACAGTGACAGTTATTTATTTAGATTATGACTGTCTATGTACGAATACTTTCTACAAACACTGCAAAGATGAAACTCCGCAATGGGGCTATTTATTAATCAAAATATTAAATTATAATAACAATTACAGTTTCAAACATTCGAACTTAATAAAGTTATCCTTTATATTGTAAAAAATTACCAAATTTCAAAAATTAGGCATAAACGTGAAAGTAGATAAAAAAAAATAAATTTAAAGGAAACGAAATATATTTTTATACATCAGTGATTTCGAAATCTTATCTATACTAAACTTTTAAAGAAACAGTTAAGAAAGAGTATAAAAAGTGCCGATTTTCTAGATAAATACATAGTTATAATTCTGAACGTATATCTTGCTCTAAAATAATGTGCGAAAGTTATTTTTCTCATTTTTTGAAAACCTATTTTATATTCTGACTGCATTTCAGTTACTTTTAATATTTCTCTGAATTTAATATTTCCGCCTCTAAGTTAAAGTGAAAAAAAACCCAATTTAATAGACAGAATATTTATAAACTTTTTTTACTATCTAAAATCTGGTTATTTATACGAGGTGTTGCTATTTAATAACGAGATTGACACTGAAAAATATTTTATTTTGATTTCATATATATATTTACTTATTATTGCCTTTAGCATACACCGTTTCTCTATCCTTAAAACGCTCCATGCGAATCTTCCATTGCTCGAAACAGTGCAGGAAATCTTCCGTCAGCTCCTTCAGAACGTGCGTCGTTTCTCTTTTACAGCTTCAACAGACTCAAATCTTGTTCCTTTCAATGCAGATTTCCCCTTAAGAAACAGATAAAAGTCGCATAGACAAGAATTGGTAAATTAGGCAGAGGGTCTTATACTGGGATGCTCTACTTGGATAAAAACCTTTTGACAGACAATGTAGAATGATTTGAAAAAAATTGCCGCGCTTATTCTTTGTCAATTTCTACCGTCTCATCAATCGCAGGTCAGATTAAAGTATGTTACGACCCCATGGTGCTACGACCACAGAGTTTTATGAATAACTAATGTGGTAAGAATGTTTACGCCTATAGATGGCGCTGTTAACTTTGTTACAAGTAAGATAAGAAATTTGTAGATAGTGTACGTATGGTTGTTCAATAAAGATGTTGTTTTCAATAAGCGCTCTTGATTTCACTCTTAATCTGGAGTTAATGTCATTATCCGTAAGAATAAATTGGCTGGCTTTAATATTAACAAGCCAGTTTACCGATTTTTTCGATATGTTCATCCGTTTTTGACGTGGGACGACGATCCGAGCGTGAATTATCTTCAATGTTTTCTCAGCCATCTTGGAAATGCTTAAACCCCTCAAAATCACTTGCACGCGATAAACATTCATTGCCATACACTTCTTGTAATAAATTACACGTTTCGGTGGTGGTTTTTCGGCGTTTCATGTGAAATTTCCGAATTCGCTGATCATTTGTCCTTTTTCCTGCGATTTAAAAAAGAAACTCTAATGCGAATGATGGCTACGGTTATACGGATTTGTATACAGAAGCGAAAGGCACTGCATTCGAAAGAGAATGCATCACCTTAAACAGTGATTGGTCGCTGGGGTATGCGTACTTCTTCTGTATTAGCGTCAGTCTCGTTATTTAATAGCCATGCCTCGCATTGTTCCGCCTTTTGACATAATTAATATAATAAGAATTTGTAAAACAAAATATTTTTTGTAACTCTAGCTGGTTATATTATTCATTCAAACTTATTAAAAGATTAAACTTTGGGAATTGTTATTCGACACATAGGTCAGTTTCATTTGCGTAATGGCTATGTTTTACCTCCTACGTGGAATACTCGATAATTTACAAACATAAAAAAGTAACTGAGATAGAAACAAAACTCAATAAATGTAAGAAAGAAGAATAAAAGGAAACAAAATAGTTTACAAGAAGAAGTGTATTATTTTTAAAATAAAAAAAAAGATCGATAGGTTTTCCCGGGACCACATTACCAAATACAGAAAATTTCAAGAAGAAAGGAAAAATCACTCAGAGACCTGAATCTCATTCTTGAAGACAGAAAATTCCTGAAAGAAGCATTTTTAATGAAACCTTTTTCAAGGTCACTTGAAGCCATTATTTACTTCATGGGTAGCTTATGCCGTCTATCGATCGATATTTAAGATCAACCCAACACTGAAATTAATCGTAGAACTATACATATTGTTGATTATTTGGTTTTATGGGATATAGAACAACAGTACCGATTATCACTGGAAAAACTGTTACACCATAAAATACTATTAATTCATAATTTTATCAATTTCGTACTGAGCAGCAACACCAGCTGAGCAACTGAGCTCATCCTTGTGAATTGAGGTCCAGTGACGGGGACGACACTCCACTCTTCTAACACCGCAATAACGATAAGACTTTGGGCCATGACAGATTTAATGTGCATCAGCCTAATTATATGATTTGATTTGAGATAAAGAGGTGAGAACGACACTGGAGCATTTTCTTATTTTTCTCCATCATACTCTTATTTTGCCCTTTGGGGATTTAAATCCCAATTCAATTCAACGGAACAATATTCCAATCAATGGTGATTATGGTAGCCGAGTGGTCGGGGCAACTGGCTCATCTTAGGCAGCGTCTTTTGAATTGAATCGTGGATTCGGATTCCACTGAAAGGGGTGCTGCACTTTAAATCTATGGCTGCAGAAGCCTAGTCATCAACTCTCGACCAAGATTATTTCTGTCTGGTTATGAGCTTCAGTCTTGACACCATTAAAGACCCTCCATATAGCGGTGCAGATGCACATCAAGTCTATAAAGACTTTAAGTGCTCACGTTGGCATGGTGTGAAAGTTTGGAGAGTGGAATTACAGCTCGGGTGTCGATCTCGTCTTTCGATTATGGTAAGAAATTACCAAGTTAGCCACTAATTATCCTCGCGTTGCTTCTAATTGAGACTATAATAAGCAATCAAACAAAGCGCTTTAAACAAGTTGGAGCTAAATGTCCTTGTATCAGCCTGGTGTAACTTTTAGATGATTGGGACACTAGATTAGGTGTCGTTATCGTCATTTGATCGTAGCTCAAAATTATGCGGACCGTTGTCAATAGCCTTCTAGAGACTTTTATGTATAATGGCAATTAATAAATCAACTCGAGGGTCTCCAGTGGAAGCTTATTCTGCTACAAGGTGTTTTCTTTTTTCGCTGCTTCGGAGGACTTCTTTTTCCTCCCTATGTGGAGGATGTCGGTTGACCTAGGTGACGAGGACGATTCGAGTTCCTAATTTTTGGGTTTGAAGAACACTTAGTTAATATAGAAAGCCTCTGAGAGGGGCATCCATTGACGTAGTGTACAAGTTTTTATAAGGGGTGACAGCTCAGGTGTCGTCCTCATCACTTGACCGAGGCTAAAGATTACGAGCCCTCGTGTTGCTTCTAAGTATGACGTTAATAAACAATTAAATTCAATGAATTCTCACACTCAAACTTTCACTCCGTAGCATTTGAGGGGACACAGTCTGATTTAGCGGGTAGAAATCCGTTTTATTTAATGAAACGTGTCACTAATTCCTGACACGAATCGTAATTTTTCCATGCGATACCAAGGTTTAGCTAAGCAGTAGACTTTCCTGTGATCTATCAGAAGGTGAAAAAATAATCAAAATGAGGATTTATACGTACTAGGAGAACTTTACGGAGAAACCTCTCGCCCTTGTAGTCATAAAAGGCATCGACATGCCAGTCACATAATAGTTTTCTTTCTTGTGTATACTACACAAATATATAAATCCTCTTTGGAAATTTCTCAAAAAGCACCTTTTACTCTTGCTTCAGAATCTTTTCTTAAGGGCTGAAACCATTTCTTATTACTATAGAAGGACAAAATTCAATCTGAATTTTAAATGTATATTCAAGTAATTTATTATGACAAATCAAAAGGATAGAATTTGATAGGGCTACTTTCAAAGAGTTTAATTTTAAGGGCGAAAAACTTTAATTAAATTTCCCACACATATTCAATTAAAGCACAGAAACGTAAAAGAAAGAAAAAATTAAAACACCCATTTTAAAAACGAAGCAATGAAAAGATAATTTTTAATAATAAAAACTAATTTTTAGTTTCATTAACGTCGCACTATAAGCAATGCGATGGCTATTGCTGACAGACCTCGTAATTTTGAACCTCGGTTAAGTGACTATCTGGCATCTCTTCTCTTCTAACTTCCACACCACGCTGGCGTGAGGATTTTGAACTTCGTGCGTCAACCCAGGCTATACGGCCGATCTTCTGTTCAAATTTCTGAAAATTCTGCTAAGTACTCATGTAAATAAATGTACATTTGCGTCATTTTTCACTAACTCCGTTTGTCTGCCTATTCTATGATCTGTCTCACAGGTTTGATACAGAAACGAGTTTAAAAAGCCCTAGAAAATTATTTTTAAAAAGTTATTAGTTTTAGATGCGCTACTTAAATATGAGCTATCAAAATTCAATGCACATTAAGTATGCTACGGAGTTACAATTCCAGCGGTTAAGCAACCGCTGTTCATTCAAAAAAAGTTCAGTAGATAAAAATCAAATTATTTTATTTAATTCCGTATAATGTGTGATATCACAAAGCTGCTATTATTATTAACTCAACGCTTACTTATTCGTATCCTCAACCAAATGTTAAAATTGAAAATTCTACTATGACCCCCGTGGGACCTTAGTTATCTTTTTCTTTCCCATGGGTTTACTATTTGTGGTAAGCACGGAGGACCCTAGCCATCCTTCTCTATTTTTGACTCTCCATCTTGTTTGCTAATTGTTATCTTTTTCAATTTTTTCAAACATCTGGATTGCAACTATATCTTGTTTGGCGCTACATGGCCACTTCCTGATCTTGCGCCAAGAAAATAGTGTCACTGACTGAAAATTCTACTAATCTCAACAACAGCAGAACTTGATCCGACTTAGGAATTAACACTTGAAAATTGGTCGCAATCAAATATCAGCTTTCCGATTATTACGTAACATCGTCTAGTACCAGTACCATGCGCTCAACAATTCAACAACTTTAATCTTTTTTCAACACTTTAAGTCCAGTTTCTCTCCTAATCCTTTAACATCTCTATGTCCTTTCCCTGTTGATTACACTTCTTATAAAATAAATTTGGGTAACTTACAGTTTATTCACAAGGCGATTTAATAACGTATTAAAGTATACCAAAAGGTAAATTGAAAAGAAAACGGGTGAGAATCCCTTGCAAATTCATATTAGTAAAGCACTTACGAAATCACTCATTAGAAAAATCAAAACATCGAAAATTCAATCTGTTAACACGCCCTCCCCTCCTTAACGAAATGTGAGATATTTGTTAAATTTGTTGCCTGAATGTTCATGAATTTGATGTTCAATTTTTCCGGGGAATGGCCTAAAAAATAATAAGAGCTGCTACATTAGTTGAGTCTAACCCTTTAAAATATTCCCATTGAAAATTACGAAATACCATTTTACCATTGACAGCGTGATTGATTGATTGATTCATTAAGGTAGCATAGAAAAAATAACATGAGGTCTACTAGCAATGGACCTCTTAATTCTGACCCTCGATCAAATAACGAACTGACGAGTTCACAATAGGAGGACTTCGAGCCTCAATACTTTTCATGGGCCTCAAGCCCGCTACACGAGAGATATTCAGAGGCATCGCCACTTGAACTCACGATTCGACATAAATGACGCCGGGCTGCGAGCTCGCGACCATGATTACTCAGCTACCGCGCTGCCACAGGTTAATTGATTTGATAATTTCGCTCTAGAATTATGTAATCATGCATTGACTTAGTTGTTGTTGTGAACCTCGATCAAGCTCAAAGGGAAGGGTGTATTTAAACTAATACTTCCCTCTCTCAGTTTCAACTCTACGGTACGTCAGGACAATGAGGCCTGGTGGAAGTTAATGAACACAATTATATTATATCCTGCGTGACAATGTTTGATGGAATCCAGATTTCGAACCAAGAACAATTCGAGCATCACTAGTAATGGGTTCGAGATTATATCCGTTTCATACTTATCAAATATCTGGTTCAGATTGCTATGCGTGCTCATTAAATTTAACTATAACACAATACTCTTACATAGCTTACTCTAGTGAGGATGGCGCCCTCAACAGTTTAATTCGCTTAGAATTTCTAACATATTTACAGCCATATTGTAACATAAATTATACCAATCAATTAAATTTTAGTTCATTTTATCATCGTATTACAGTTTATTTTTATTCATCTTGAATAATATTTGAAAAATATAAGAGACAAAAACCTCTTGGAGGTTCAGATCGAGTCTTAGAGATTCGCGTTTTCGAGACTCAATTTTATCACAAAGCCATCACGTAAATTAAAAGGTATATTAAATATGAGCCATGCTAGTTCAATTGTAAAAGTTACGTACTTATTGATCAAATCGAGTCAAGGGTTAGAATTCTATTATAGACAGCTACATGCTTAATTCAACTGAACCTCAAAGTCTTCATGGACGGGATGTGGAATTTATGAAAATGAGTTGCTAGGTCAGGTATAATTCTCTTTACTTGACCGTACTCTAAAATACAAGGTCCGTCATCAATCACCTTCGTGTAGCTCCAAATCGAAGAGAAGTAAAATTACCCCCCCCCCAACACATACCTTGTTGAAAAAATTTATATAATTGGTAGGAAGTCTTATAGATGAAATACAAAATCAATGGCCCTACTAAGTAATTGACAACGATCCAGATTACGTGGTATTTGGTTTTTAATCTATCACTAATGGAAGTTTGATGAAATTATTCAAAAATTGTTGAAAATAACATATTTTGTGTGAATATAGTAATTTATTTTGCAAAACAATGCAATTTTGTTGACTTTTTAGTAAAATATCTATAAACAAAATTTTGCTCTTGAGGAATTTAAAGTCTGTGTCAACCATGCACTAAATTTATGATAAAAAGCATATCCCCCGGCCTTTCTTTTTGTAAAGATCGTATAACATCAGCAACAGTCTATAACAAAATCATAATAAAATGCTAATGAAATCAAATTATTAAAATATTTAGCTTTTATTTTCATCAAGGGGTTTTAGAAAAAAATTTCAGAATTATCTTTAAATTTTTAAAAAAAAAGCAGATTCTAAGGAATTTTTGTTTTCAGTTTGTTTCAATTTTTAAAAAATGGAAAATTATTTACTTCAAATTCAAGTCCTGAACATATTTCCTACAATAAATTTCTTCATTCAAATAAACGATGTACAAAAATTCCTTTTCTTCGCTCTCGAAAACCATTATTACATTTTCTCTCCATCTTTTAGAACTGAACCCATTTTTACACCTATAACCGCAGAATTTCTATCAGCAAGAAAAAATTTGAACGATATGGCTGGGGAATTTTTTATATGCCTACACCACCAAAATTCAAAATTGATCCAAAACACGATGCCGTATAATGGCATATTAAATATTCGCTTATTTTGTAACAAATGGGCAAAATAGTGCATCATAGGCATTCCTTCATTTGGCTTCGCGAGTCTCCACAATTGGCTCTTTATCGCCTCTACTAACTCTTTGGCGAAGTTAGTTTCATCGCCAACGTCTTCCCTGTAACCTCCTGTACAGCTGACTCTCCAGCAGAATTGATTCGTCAGTTTGGCCAGAAGCATTCGGTTTTCATTTGCTCTACATCTTCATGAACTGGCAACTAACTTTTGCGGGAATTCAAGTCTTAGAGCACGTCTAGGGCTGTAATCAGCTCAGCAATCAGCGAGAGCTACTGTCTTTTGCTGATCATAACTTTCTTCAAAGGTGTCCTTGAGTCGAAAGATATTTTATCTGTGAATGAGGGGTTAGATTTTGCACCGATAGGACAGTTGAGTGCAAGTACTTCTTCACATCTTCGGCTATTCTTCATCTTTCTTCTTTCCGATCAGCTGATATGCTGCGGTCGACTTAGAGCGGTAAGTTTGTGTTTACAGTTCACTAGGCTATCTCGTGTTTTAATTTTTGTATTTTATAATATCGCAATTTTAAAGTTGATGCTGTATGAAATTAGTTCTTTTCTGATTTCTCTCTGTTGAAAGTTATGTGTTATTAAAAAGTTTCTGAACTTCGTAATAAGTTCGTAAAAAGAATCTTTTCGAATATTTTTTATGTTACAAGCCTGTTTGTGATTTGAAACTTTAAATTTTGTTACTTATAGTTCTTGCAAGAAACTAGAAATTATAAGATTATGTATATAAAAAAAATAAATGTAGTGTTTTTGTTACTTTTAGCGAAAAAAATTTACATCAATATACATTTATTTATATGTAATTTAAGCATACAATCATATTTTCAAATAATTTAAATTCTATTCATATTCTTCTTTTGATACTGAATTTCTTACGTAATTTTTTTTTGGAAAGTATTAGAGTTTATGACTTTAATGCCATATTAGTAAAAAAATTCCATGTCAAAAATATGTAAGTTTATTTTTAAAGCTCATAGTGATAAAAATGTAAGATTCTGTTCACTAACATAAAACAATAAAATAAAATAGTATTCGAAGGAAAATTCATTAAATCATGCTTGATTTGCAGCGAGTTGCTAAATTTGTTTTTGGAAAAAAAAAAATTTCTAGATTTTTTCTAGCAATTTACTGTCTTTTCTTGCTTTGATTGTATTTTGTACATGATCTGTGAATACCTGGATGAATTTATATCAGTAATAATAAAAATGTATCTTAAAATTTTATTTATACAAAGATCGTTAAAATCAAGATAAGGATATATTTTTATAATTTTTTTATTTTTAGAGTTGATTCAAATTAATAAAAAAATTTATATGTAGTGTTTATATACTAATTTCAGTTATTCATAAATCATTAATTATTGCATTTTTACCAATTGATATTTTTTCATAATATTTAAGATGTTAAATTTACGAGTGTTTCTAATTTCTGCAAAAATAATTTCCTTTCTTTATAAGCTCTAATTTAATCCATAGATTAACAAAAATATCACTATTAGCTTCTTGTTTTGTATGAATATTAATTTCATAAATGAGAGAATTTGCAAAAATTTTCAAATATTTTACCGAATTTTCATTAAGAAAGACAATCTAATGTTCTCTGCATGATAAGAAACTTTATTTTATAAGATGGCTTAAGGAAATAAAATATCATTAAGTTTCATAACGGAATTTAAGTATTTATTTTTAAATTGATAAAATCCTTCTATTCTAACAGATAATGTTAATACCTTTTAAATTGTAGTTAATTAATTTTGGCTTGGTTTAGTACAAATAAGTTCACAGTAAATTTATCGATAGATTACTGCGTTGATATAATCAACAATAAATTTGTTTTCAAAGTTGATATTTCATTTCCTATACTTTTACTCAATATTAAGCGAGAATTTTTGAGTTTCTTTTTGCTAAGAACAAACTTACAAGAGCCCTAGTAGTTCAAAATGAAGAAAACTAAATAATCGAACCGGGAGCTTGCAACCCTTTAACTGTTAAACCATCTTTCGCCGATAAAATCTACTGCCTCCCTGACCTAAATATTAAAATATCATAAGAACAAATAAAATAACATTCTTAAGAAAACTTTATTTCTAAATTCCGTCTCATCACACGCTCCAATGGTTACAGGGATGAATGTCGCAAAGCATCGTTAGCAAATATGGTATTTTAATACAAGGTCCTTTCCTTTAATAATTAATTGTATATTTTTGTTTTTATTTTGTATAAATACTAATCCGAATGACGCAACAAAGTTTTCATTGCGAAATGCTAGATTTTTCTAAACACAAATGCTTTTGTGTGAACCTGTGAAGCAAATTACTCAGGCTAGTTTTGAATGGAAAAACATACTTACCGGTGGCAACATTGTTTTAAATTAATTACGCAAATGGTTTTAATTGTGACCGCATACAGCTCGCAACTATTGAGAATATAGTTGCAACGAAGTAAAAAAAAAAGATGTAAAATGGACAGAATATTCATAAATATGAAAAAAATTATAAAAAAAAAAATTCCTCTAAAAGTACAAATTCGATTCCCGTAATTTTTATTTTTTCAAAAAAGAAAAATTAGCGTTAAATTTTTGAAAGAATTTTTTTAAACGTTAAATTCCTTAAAAATGTTTATTATCCAGAAATGTTTCATTATCCAGAAAGGTTGCTTAAAGTTACAGCACAATAAAAAATATTACGAAATTATTAACGTGGAATTGAGAAGCAACATGAGGGCTATTGATGACGGAACTCGTAATTTTGAATCTCCGCACCTGAGTTGGCATTTACCTCTCCAAGCCACCATGCCAACGGGAGGATGTGTGACCTCGACCAGATTTTATATGCATCAGCCTTGCTACATGGCGTGTTTTAGTGGTATCAGGGGTCGAACACAAGACTCGACGTAAACAACGCCAGCCGCGAGTCCACGACCATGACCTTTAAGCTACCACGGCCATTAAAAAAAGAAGATAATTTCTCCTCTTTATCTAGCTTTTTTATTCTAAATAAAATGACGATTTTCTTTTTAACTCTATGCGAAAAAAAATTTATTCAACTGATATCAATGATTGTGAATCGTCGCAAAGCCCTTAAATGATTTATATGTAATTAAACTATAACGTTAAAGTTATACGATATTTCCATGCCTTTTACAATCATGAAAACAAAAATTTCTCAATAGCACGCATGTAAGACATTTTTGAAGTAATAAACTCATCCGAGATAGCTTATACTTGTTAAAAGATTTGCTTCCATTTAGAGTTTTTTTTCCAGTTTCACAAATTAAAAAAAAATTAATCAAAACTATTTTTCTTCTAACTAGTCAGAAGAACTTTGAAATCCGAATTGAAAATTTACTTGCTCTGAAGAGTTAATGAGAAGTTTATAACGGAATGGTTTCAAACTCTTAGCAAGCATTAGCAAATAAACTATAGCAAGCCTTTTTCATATTAAGAGCCATTTAAAAAAACCTTGGTGTTCGAGCGATCATGGTCACAAGCTGGTGGTCCAGCGATGTTTAAGTCAGGCCATATATTTGATATGATTCTACTGAAATTCTGTTTTGTGGAATAAGGAAGAATGCTGCATATGGGATGATTTAGAACCTCAAAGTTGTCACTTGGTGAGGGAGACACTGTATAAAATACCGTCTTCTGACCATTCCTCGATATCATATATTCCGACGCCTAAAGTGTATTTCTGTAGCAATATGAAAGCAAACACGTAAATTAACTAAAGTAAGTCCTTCCAATCTTCAAAGATCAAATAATGAAATTAAAAGTATAATTATTCTCACAAGCGTTCTATCGTATCGAAAATTAAGGATCAAAATATTATCGGACTTTGTTTGCTGAATTCCTTAGTCACTAAATCTACAGGTACAGAGTAGAAAATTGAAATCTCAACCAAGCAGTTCACCAATTAATGTATAAAAATAACGAACACTCATAAACTAAATTCTTTTGCTCTCCACAGATCCTATATACTTGTGAAGTCTTAAATTATTGTGTAAGAACGTTGCAGTCTAGAAGCAATACAGTGGCTATTGGCAACGAACATCGTAATTTTTTTTAAGAAATAGATCAAATTGCGAGCATTAAACCAGGAATAGAATCCTGTCTCCTAACTACCACACCACGCAAATTAGAGAACTATGAGCATTGACAAATTTAATGCGCATCACTCTTGTTAGTTACAAGTTAGTCTCAGATAGAATGAGACCGTAACGTTCAACCGTCGTTTACGAGTTCTTTACAGAACCTTCTGTATTGGTTTTTGAGTGGTTGAAAATATATGCAATATAATACGAATATCTGCTCTTGGCTCTTGTTCTAACTTTGTCAAGAGCATCATATATGGTTTTAATTCGACAAAATTAGAACGAAAGTTCGCAACAATAGCCCAGTGGTTAAAGTCGGAAAGTCCATGGCAGACGTCATTGCATATCGAGTCTTGGTTCTATCAGAAGACTCTAATAACAAATTACACTCGGTGAAGCCTCATGGTGAATGGCCTACTCTTCCAATGCAAAGAGCGGATGTCAGATTGACTCACCTTCGCATTGGACATACTCGGTTTATGATAAATATCTCTTGTTGGAGAAGCTGCACTCAAGTGTCTTTCCTGCCATGTTCCTTACATAGTTCAACACATTTTAATTGGCTGCCCAATCTTTCATCGTCATCGTCGCGTTTTCTTTCATTCATCAGTTTTAAACCTGTCTGACTTGGTAAGGGGAAACACTCCACCGTAACTTATTTGCTTTTTTAATAAAATTGACCTTTCACACCATATTTGCATATTATTGATGCATATTATATTTGGAAATAAAAGTAAAATCTACTTCATTTCAATATTTATTATAAAATTCAGATTTTTTTTTTTTTTTTCAGAATTTTGGATTATTCGTGCAATTTTCTTTACGGCTATTCATGATTAGAATTAATCTAAACACTATTTTTTTTGCAATTTAAGGATAATATTAATTTTTATTTGAAATATTTTTCATAATAAATACTGAAATGAAGTAATAAATTTAAAAAAGAACTTAAAGAAAATTTACTAATATAATACAGGTTAATAAAAAATATTTTAAGTACACAAGTTTCAAATACTATGTCAATGTCTTTTTATTCTTCATTTATTGCATTATCACGCCTTAAATAAAGGTATATGCTGCTCCAATGGGTCTTTTAATGATAGAATGAACTTAATTCATTCCAAAAACGTAGCTTTCCAAATGATACATTTAGATATGCTACTGGTTAAATTTATATTCCTGAAAGTAACTATGTATTATAGTAGAAATCAATATCGTTTCTTAAAAAGT
This sequence comes from Nephila pilipes, assembly GCA_019974015.1. NCBI lineage: Eukaryota > Metazoa > Arthropoda > Arachnida > Araneae > Nephilidae > Nephila > Nephila pilipes. The sequence goes on along the minus strand of BMAW01041368.1, from coordinate 21,940 downwards.
TCCACCTTATTAATTCTGAATAAATAACAATTGATTTTTCTTGATAATTAAACCCATAGTTTCACACATTTATAGAAAAACGATGGATTTATCACGTACTTAAGAAAGAAAGTGATAAAAGGTATCGATAGAAACTTCAACAATCTATTCTTTATTCGATGACTAAAATAATTAACTCATTTAAGTCAAATATGTGTATTGGAATAAAAACATAAAGTAATTACCCCATTCTTTTTATCGATTGACATTTATTGGTTTTTTTTCTTAAAACATTCGCTTAAGAAAAAAAAATTATTTCAATATATTTATTACTCACACCATCTGTTACACTATTATAGTTTGTATCCTCAAACTGTATTATCGTGTTATTAGTATGTGTTCATTTTTTCTTGTCTAGAGGTTTCTTAATTTTTTTTAAAATTGATTTCATTTATATTTACAGAAATTAACTTTCTTAGAGTTAATAATTCAGATGTTCAAAAATGAAAGCATATATATATATATTCCTATTTGCTACGTATTTTGGAATGTTCTTTATTCTAAACACATTGTTAAAAAGGTCAATCGAATCGATAGATGCTTTTGAAATTAACGTTAATATACTACTTAAAACTACTGGCAACGGATTTCGCAATGTTGAACCATGACTCCATGAATTAATTTGTCATTTTTTAATAAGCTACACAATACAATGTTAAGGCCCGAGAGCAATTTGAGTTTTAATAATAGTATAACTTATTCCTTCTTACCGTCCTTGGTTGTATCTGGACTCGAATCCACGATTTAACTCATATATACAACCACGAAATTCCACATCTATATTAGACCCTTGATGAAATTATTCTGTCTAATTAATTTCTTTAGAAAAAGTATGAAATTTTCAATCCAAAGATATCCAAATCATCTCTCCTTTCCTGTTCTAGGTCTACTATCCTAGTCAAACATGGGGGACTGGCCCTCGGAATACTCTCGAGATGTTTCTCTACTTTCGATGTTCTCCCCGTCATTTAATACTTCTCCTTTCCTTCGTTTCTTGCATTTACAGGTTTTTGTCGTTCACAAATATATATCTTCACTAAATTAACAAATTCTAGGAGCAGATTGATCAAGTATAGTCAGGGCGCCAATGAAATCAAACAACTAAATTTATTAAAAATCACAGATGTAATTATAATAGGCTAAAAGTTGATATCCCGTTGAAGATCAAATCAATCCCAGATTTCATCATTTACCCATTTCGATAAATACAGTTACTACTCTACTTTATAAGAAATTGCATTTGAAAATATTCCTGTGGCCTGATGTGATGAGAAAGTTCGGAGAGTTACATACAAAGACGGATAGTGTCTTGAATCTATAGTGGGCAATAGTTAAGATTGTGAGCACTTGAACGGTGATGTTCAAGGGTACTAGGACATCCGAAGAATTTTGGAACATTAAATCTAAGACTCCTTGTTTTTGTGATTTATATCTTTGAAAATTATTTGAAGAGCTTAGATTTTTAGAGTGCCAAAAAATGATATTTCAATCTTTCTATCGAGCTATAAAAGTAATTTTTTCGTCATAAAGATTTTTCCCCTCTCATTTAAATATAGACATGTTTTGTGATATGTTTGTATTTAGGTACCATTTTTAAAAGTAATATTCCATAAATATACAAAATATTTTACTCATCAAATATAAAACTAAGCACAAAATATAGTGAATCTATTTTTTTTTATATTATTACTGTATGTTTTCTTTAAAAAAAATGTTAGAACTTAATAATTTTGGAAATTTAAATCCCCCCCCCCTTTTTTCAGAAACAAAATTATATCTTAAAAGTTAATATTATTTAGAAAAAAATATTTTAGGTTCATTATATGCATATAAGTACCTAATACAGAAGCATAAAAAATTGTGGAACAATATTGTGTAATAGTTTTCTTTGAAATGGTATATAAACGCAAATATACTTCGTAAAAAATGTCCTTTTTCAAATGAGGGGGGAAAAAATCTGAATGACGAAAAAATTACTTTTGTGGCTCGATAGAAAGATTGAAATAACATTAAAAAATCAAAAAATCAGCACACAAAAAAATCTAAGCTCTACTAATAATTTGCAAAGATATATATCACAAAAACTAGGAGTCCTAGATGTAATTAATGTTCCAGAATTCCGTGGGTGTCCTGGTTCCCTTAAATCATTCCGCGTGTTCCAATAAGGAATTTCTCAAATAACTATCATAAAGCATTTCGTATCAATGTCCCCCAACTCCCAAATGTTGTTCGGACGTTAAGAGAAGAAACCTTTCGAGGCTCAAAATCTACACGTTGAGATGGTGTAAGGAGAGTGGAGTACCAGCTCTGGGTCTCATCAAAAGAGACCTGAGCTAGTTCTTGAGAGGGACAAGCACTGAATACCTAACACAAATTTAAAATAAAGGGGTCCACCACCAATAGCCCTCGTAATCTCCACGTAACCTCCACATTAATAAACAATCAATCATTGAGCAAGTAGCTCCAAATGAAACACTAATTCAAACCAACGAATATTATTTAAAACAAATTGAAAAATATATCTCTCAACACATAATTACATTTGTACAATTAAATTTAAATATTTTTCATTTATTCGAACCAAATTCAGATTTTTAGTTAAGGTGACAATGCACACTCAAAACACCATTTTTGGTCAGGCTATCTATTTTTTTAAATTTTGGTCTAAAATTAAAATTCTATTTTTTATCTTTAAAATATGTTTAAATTTTGTTTTTTTCTTATTTAGAAGTTGAGTTTTATGGTCGTTTTAATATATTACTTGATTAGGCATTTCTCTGACCGGAAAGTTTCTATAACCAACATTTTTAATTACCGTAAAACACAAAATGTTATGCATTAATATCTCAAAATGAATCCGAATCTGCATCAATGAATTCATTGATGAATTTGGAATTTTATGTTTTTCGAATACGTAGACATAGAATAGACAATTCTTGAGATTTTATGTTGAGTGGAAGGTTTTTAAAATTTCAATAAAGTGAATATTATAATGACTTTTAAAGAAAATTTCCGTGTTTAGAACTCAAACTACCATAACTTCCTATGAAAGATCTATGTTATCAAAATAATAGTCTATTCTCTATACAAGATTATGTTCTGAATTATATTCAATTCACAAAATGTCAATATATTTATTTTCTTCTGAGTTACCATGTTTTGTGGAAACTCTTATTTTTTGCTTATATTTGTGTCAAATGCCCTTTTTGACTGTAAAAATACTCACTAACATAATTTTTCTTCGATGTTTTTCTAATTTTGAAGCTACATAAAGCCATAAACTATGCATTTGTAGGCAAAATTTACGTTAATTCAAAACATTTTCTTTACTGTTACCTCAATAGGTTAGAATAAAAGAGAAAATACTTTATTCCCCATATATATTAAGATAGTTTTCAAAACGTAAATTTTAAAATTCCATATTTCCATTCCATTACTTGATGAAGAGATAAATTTTTACCATTACCTAGACACTAATATATATATATATATATATATATATATATCAGGGCCCTTCCTTCCCTATCCATTATAAATTCTACGCTACGGACGTAGTTACGAATGATTTGTTAACTATTACATTGAAGATATCATTCTGAATATTACGACTCTATCTTCTCAAAGCAAAGGCATAGTTGGACTCCCAAGACAGCTCTTAGGCAACGAGGAATGAAATTTTGATATGAGTATTTCGACCAAGAAAGATCGCTACTGAACGCTCTGTGTCCACATATTTGGACATTATTGCGCCTCGAGGACGTCTGAAACCTGAATTCATCGGCCTCCGTCTGATTTCGCATGAATACTAAATATAGAATTGCTAAAAGCAGGATGCATGGTAAGATAGAATTGATCGATGAGAGAACTCATATTAAATTTTCGAAATGGGAGACTGTATGCGTAATAAAATGCTATTCATGAATAGCAGGTATAAAAGTATTAGGGGGAATATATTCATGAATAGATATTATTGGGATATAAGGACATATTTTAATATCCCCAGGCAAATATATATTAACTAATATGTATATTCGTAATTTTTTATGAAGTGCACAACTTTGCGGGCTGAACTGAAATGAAGTCGGTATGGATTTTGTTACATATTTGAGACAGAAAAGATAAATCTTGTCAAATTCTAAGTTATCCAAGGACTTCAGTCTAGAAGGTGGGTGTGGGTGGATGAAAGTTTCTAACGATTACGATCATAAGACTCGTATGGTAAAGTGGTGTCGAGTCGGAACTTCAATCCTGATTTCATCGAAGACTTACCTATCATTGGTTTTTAATTTATTATTTTATCTTTATGTGATTTTAGAAAACCTTTATCACATTTTAAGCAAAAGTTTGGTGCAGCTTAATTTTTTTTGCTTTTGCGCTATAAGCATCTACAGTTACTCATTCACATTCATCTAAGAATGACATATAACATAATATGAGACGTTGCATGTGACATTTAGTTGGTTTTGAAATCCTCTCAAGACTCAGTTGGCGTGTTTGTATTGGCACAAAAGCAATATTTGACCAACATGCGCCAAACACTGGTTTTGAAATCCTCTCAAGACTCAGTTGGCGTGTTTGTATTCTCACAAAAGCAATATTTGGCCAACATGCGCCAAACACTCTTAAATTTAGTCGTAATTAATATAAACAATTGTTGCAATGTATATCTGTGATCTAAATGCAAGATGAAGGAAGAGAAATTTAAATACTGGTTGACAAGAAGGAAGATCGGAAATAGAAAAAAATTGCTATAACATCTCAGGGTAGAAACAACCAAACATGTTTACCAAAGACGATAAACTCATTGGAACAGAGGAAATACTATTCAGGCTCATTGGGATTGTCAATCGCAAGCTTGCTTAAAGAATGCACCTCATTAGACTTAATAGAGAAGTTTGGAGCGTGAAGTTCCAGCTTATAATTATCACCATCATCATCTGAACGAAGTTGCTACGAAGCGAAATAGATCCTAACTAACCAAAAATAAACTGCCCAGTCTCTCATTGTCGAAATTTTCACATCTCCTATGGTAACTAGATGGTCAGATAGCACTTTCATAGCTGGTGGGTTATAAGTTCAAGTTTATTTCCGCAAAGATTCGATGAAGGTGCTATTCGTTGAATTTGTATCGCTAATGGTTCCCCGTGCCGCTCATAGAATGGTTTGGAAGTTTGTAAATTGGAGGTGATAGCTTAAATGTTTCATTCGTCATATGACAGCACTTTGTTATACATATAAATTTATCTCACAAATGCTTGACTTTTTGATAATTCATTTAAATTAAGTTTTACATATATATTGCGGTAAAAATTCAGCTCATGTCAAATACAGTGAGATTTTCGGTTTGCAAGATGACCCAACACTTATTTTCAAGTATAATAAGTGACAACAGTATCTTTTCAGTGATGTGTATCTATTATCTAGATGTTTCAGTAGTAAGTAATCTCTCATTTTAATTTTTATAGAGATATTCATATGCATAATTTTAAAATCATTGCATGATTAAAATTTTATTTCCCTTCAGATCATCAGAAATGATAATTTCTTATCATATTGTTAACTTCATTTTAGTGAGATTTGTCTGAAATTTCTCTTTAAAAGAAATTATCTCTTCAATCTTCAAATTTAGCTCACTGAATAAAGTCATAGCGCATTGCGTGTTTCCATTTATTACTGTCCTGAATAATCATCTGACTCAACAAGATCAGACAAGAAAATGTGGCAGTGATGGATGTAGTTAAAAATGAAACTTTTTGTAATTTTTCTTTGTGATATCATTGTAAGCTGCAGACGAAATAATTCTTCATAACAAAAAAATGTTCTCGTTTATATTTCCCTTTACACAAAAAAAATTAGTCCATTATTACATTTTATATAAAATTAATATCTTCAAGTGCTACAATATAATAAATTTTCTTTTTCAAAATGTTTCTTAGCATTTTTAAATACCATACACTGGAGCATTTTTGCAGAAACTCTTAGTAATCCCCCCTTCCAATTAAGTTGTCTTGATTCAACTTTAATCCGCGCAGTAGTTGTTTTTCACGCCTAGATCACAGTTACACCTTGTTTGGCGCAGCATAGCCACATCTAGCTCTTGCGCCAATAACCCTTACATTTACTCACTCACTCACTCACGCCGCAGTAGCTGAGTGATCAGGGTCGCTCATGAATGACAATGCTTCAGTCTGTTCGTGGGCATTCAGATACTTACCTTCTTTTGGCAGGTTCGGATTTAACGAACCCGAGGGGCTTCAATGATGTTTTTCTTTCACGTGGGGTGTGCTCTCTTTGGTAAATACGGGTGACGCGCCCCTGGGATACCCTAGCGATCCTTATCTATTTTCGACCACCTTTTTGTGACTCCTTTTTATCTTTTTTTCAATTTTTCAAGTGCCCAGAACCCAGTTACAAATTGTTTAGGGCACATAGCCACATCTGTCACTTGCGCCATTAATCATTGCCACCACACATCAGTCTGTTCGTGGATTTGAGTTCTGTTGCCACTAAATACCCGTCATTGTACTGGAACGTTAAACTTCGAAGTCCTCGCGTAGGGAGGGAGTGAATGCTAGGGAAGTGAGGTGCCAACTCAGATATCGAGCATGTTCTCGTCTTTTGACAAGATACGTCACTAACATTCCTCAAGTCGCTTCTAAATGCGACGTGAATAAACAATTAGTAAACACAATTCTAAATTAAACATGGAAATACGCGTTCTTTCGTGCTAACAATCCGTTTTCTTCATCTATATGGATTAGCCAAGTAGTCAAGGTCATGAGTAGCGTAATCAGCCACTCTCAAGTCGAACCATGAGTTCTAGACTTATTTTCAATTTAAATTCTTTGGAATAATGTGGATAAAGAATGTTATAAATGGAACTGTGTGTTTTTCAGATTCCTCTTTTAGTATAGTTACGTTGAGTGGAAGTTAGTACAATAAGGTACAAGCTAAAGTGTTGTGTGACCTTGTCACTTGACTGTGTTCCAAAATTGCAAGATCTCTCGCCATTGGCCTTCGTGTAGCTTTTTGAAACACCTATTTAATCCAACCAATCTATCCAGAAGCCATTTTGGAAGGAGTGCATGTTTTAATTTAAATATGCATACAAATAGTTTAAAACCTAAGCATCTTTAATTAATGCTACATTATTTCTTTAATTGAATCGTCTTATTACTATCCAGAATTTCTCATGACACTACAAATAACTCTTGCGTGCCAGAAGAAATTGGATCCATTCACATCACACATAAAAACCATTTCAAGAAGAACACCCTTTTGAACAATCTGAAACCAGGTGGAGCATACATTTACTTCTCTTGCCAACAATTAATATCCTTCCTTTTCTTAGAATAAAAATATAATAGTACAATGCCTTTCTATCTACTTCGGAGCCAAAAGCTTCTGTTTGTTTGCAAAAGGCGTTGGACTCTGTCGTTTTTTTCCCTTCAGCCTAACGTTAATCAGTCGCTTACAATACCTTGCCTTGTATTCTATTTCTCTAAAAAGGTAATTGTTCCTGATCCCTTGATCAATGGAAAGAGTCAGGAATTTGGACTTGAAGCTTGCTATTTACTTTTAAATACATTACATAAATTTAGATTGCTTGACAAAAGCACGCTCTAATCGGAATAAATAATAGATTGTAAAATTTATAAAAAAGATTTTTGAGTAAATTAAATCTCAGTTTTAATTTTACTGAGAGAATTTTTTAATAAAATTTTCTATCAAAATTCGCATGTCTGAATTTTTTTGTATGTTAAACTCACACATTTTAATAATTGTATTATGTTTAAATTGCGTCCTACTTTCAAAAAACAAAAATCTAAAACTAAGACTGGAATGTAGTCTATTTAGTTCTATATGCATGTTTACTTTTGCTTAGTCATTATTTTTTTTATTGTTGTTAAAGCAATAATTATAATACTCCTAGACATAGCAATTTTGAGTCTAGACAAATTAACATTATTGACTTATGAGGAAATATCCCATGAATATTTATTTTTATATTTGCATAAAATTGGTATTTTTAATGAGATTGATGCTAAATAAATTTCTTTGTATATATTTTATTCTGCTAAAATAAAAGATTCTTAACTAAACGACCACTTGACGTGATTATACAAAATGGTAAAAAAAAACCCAACAAACTAATTTAACAATTAATAAACTATATTATTTTAATAATTTTTAAGAAAATTAAGTTATGATTTAAATTTTTTTTTAAGAATAATAATTTTTAATGTGTATTCATTTAAATCTCAAAATATATAAGTTGTAAATTAAAATTGTTATAACTCCATAGCTATATGTTTAAGAATTTTCGTCTTCTAATTTTATAAACTTTTCATTTCAAAAAATTAACTAGAGGAAAATTCTGTTAGAATTAAATTATCTATTTGAATTTTAATGTTATAATTTATCCATTTGAATAGCATTTGAAATTTCAATATCTATTTACCTATATTTTTTTACAACACCATTACATTAAATACGTTAAAAAAGCATCTTTGATGTTACGTAAAGCATTTTACAATATCGAACTTAACTCAATTTTATCATTTTATACTAAAAATAATATTTAAAAATTTGTTAGTTTTAATCAGTAACACAACTTTAAGAAACCTAATTATATGCTTTAGATGGTGTAAATGTTAAGAAATTTACTGGAGAGGGGATCAAATATAAATGAGATTTTTTAAAAGATTTTCTTAAATGCTACTTGATCACGGTAGCCTAATGGTCATGGTAGTGGGTAGCAGTTTTTTTTTGAGTCATGGACTCGAACCTTGATGCCACTAAAAACCGACAGTGTAGCCGGGGCTAAGGTACGCTAAATCCTCCATTTGGCGTGGTGTGGAAGTTAGGGGAATATATAGCATATGTTGTGCTTAACTTATCCGTGGAACTGCTTCTACAAATAGTTGATTTTTTTTTTATTGAAGCATTTTCAGTTCTGTGCACCATTTCATGCTGTATAGTTTTGTTTCCGAGTCCTAGCAACTAAATAAAGGAACATATGAAGAATAAAACGATGGCAAACGATTATTTAAGCTTTAAATAACTTATTATGGTTGCTATGGCAAAATATATTCAAATCGTCTACCGTTATTATAAATGTATCTTATATTTCATCTACCTTCATGTATATATATATATACAAATTTCAACCATAACGACATCAGTTTGATTGTAATATTCGTAAATGTCAAAACAAATCCAATATCTGGTCCATCTCGAGTCTTTATCTCAATGTAATACTGAGAAAACTGATAACAAAGTTCGAACAAATTACACAACAATTATGGAAAGGAAATTGAACTCTCGCTTAGATTATAATGAGTATAGCATGCCTATTTTCTACGAGAAAAGCCTCGATTCAAATCTAGAACAAGTTCGATCGAATGATTATTATCTATAATGATACAAATAAATGAGTTTGTTGTTGTATAATCTGTGAATTAAAGATGCATCTAATTCTCATATTAACACAATTTCCTCCCATTAATTCTTAATAGATATTAAAGATAGTTTGGAGTATCATTTATGTTAAAAATGCTGCCTTTACATTTAGATGAGATTTTAATGCTTCTTTAAAATAGATTATTCAACATATTAGTTAGCACTTGTTTAGTTGATTAATCTTAAAAGTTATATATATATATTATAACTACACAAATTTTTAATCTTTTCTTGTTTAATTTTCTTACATAAAAATTTGCTGTTGAATTAATAAAAACGAATTGAATAAATGATTTATGAAAAATCTTATAACCTCAAATCTCATTCATATGTTATAAGTTCAACGTCAAAGAAATCATAGTTTTCAATTTATTTATTTTAATTTTATGCAAAAATATTTAATTTTTTTTATTTATTTAGTGTTTTGTAAAATATCTTGAATCAAAATTTTTATTTGCAATTAGAAATAACTCACAAGCTCTTATTGGATCTTTCAGTTTAAATATCAGTCAGAAACCAATGCATCATCTGAATATTTTCTAACAAATGTACATTTCTATTTATTGCTAACAAAAGTTTTAGTATTAATATTTCATTAATTATTAACACTAACTCTTACAATTATATAGCATTGTTTAGTTATTAGTAATTAGTAACATATTATAAATAAAGTTAATCGAAAATATTTCAGACACATTACTTGAAAACAAACTTGTCACATAATTTATTTATCTTTAATTATACATTTTTATTTAGACATAATTCCGAAATCTTTCTATTCCCCCAAGGTTTAACAAAATGCTTGCAAAAGAAAGTGTAATTCTATTCCAATATTTAAAAAAGAGTACTGAAGAGAAAAAAAATGTCAATTAAAACTTGTATAGAAATAAAGGCATTAAAAATAAGGAATAATTTATTTATTAAATATTACACTAGGAATTAATATCAATAATGAAAGTAACAGGATAGAGAAATTTTCTATTGTTAAGGATTTGTTTTGTAAACTTTTTAGTATAAGATACATTGAACTTTGGATGCAAGCTCAGATTTTATTTTTTAAACATGGGCTAACATGTAACTGTTTTGAGAAAATGGCGTCAACAAAAATGCTGGTTCAGAGTATTGGCATTATATAACATTATGATTATAATAATTACCTTTAATTTGCTTAAGGGTTATTTATATTGCTAAGATATATATTTAATTTAATATTTACTGTCTGCTTTATATATTATCCCAACAAAACATTATTGTCTACTATAATAATTTATTGTTTGCTCTTGCTTTTAATGTTTAATTTAATAGTGGTTTTTTTTATGGCTGAATTGTCTATTTTTATTCTTTTTATTGTTAACATTGGTAACGTTTTCCCCTTTAGAATTTTCTGCTTGTGAAAATGAAATTGTATTAGGAATTTGAAGACGTTATTTTCTTTAATCGATAGTTATTGTATCTATGGACACTCACTAGTTCACGATAATTAATTTTGAATAATTGTACTTTTTCCAGAACTTAACAGAAAAAAAAAAGTTAACACGTGTTAAAATGAGATCCGTAAAGCCAATTTCAATTTTTATTTTATTTTATTATTCATTTACTTATATATTTATTTATTTGTATTATGTATCTATTTATTTATTTTTAATCAGATAACAAAACTAACTTTTCAGTTAACTAAATTTGTGTGTATAAATATTTATGAATATTGGCTAACGGATGAATTTACAACATTATAATAATTAAATATCTTTTTTGATGTTTACATAGTTAAATCGGCATAATATAATATTTTCTTAAAATTTAAAAGTTGAGTATCATTTCATAAGCTAAACAAAACGAAATGATAAACATATTTGAAACGCAATGTATTGTTCTAAATACCTACAGATTTAATTTGGAAGCTAAAACTACACTCAAGTAAAAAAAAACTCTTCAAGTTGAAGTAATCAAAGTATTTTTTAAAGACCGTAGAAATTTCAATTTCATTTCGAAAACAAGTGAGACTAAGTCACGTGAGTTATTTCAGCTAAGAATTTTTAAAACTTTTCTTTAAGAAGAAGCCAAATCGTTAATAGCATCCTTTAATATCCGGAGAAGATTCCAAACATGAGAAGCAGCATTAAAAAAGGCTTTTTTTCCCTTTAAAAAAAACACGAGAAATTCTTCTTAAGATACAGAAGTAATCAGCACGCCCATCCAAAATGGTCTTTTAGAAATATTTTTCTGTTTCTCCTCTCCTTCGTTATATTTCCCGAAGATTAATATGGCATTTAAAGTATTTATCTCGACCGAAAATAACAGGAACGAGAGAAAATGATGTTGAGAAAACCTAATTAGAAAAAAAAAGTCTCTTAAACCGCAAAAGCCATTTACCGAGTCCAAAAATGCATAATCTACAAGCGATCTCCACTTCTATTTGGTAATGAAATTTGGCACGGTTGGTTCTGTGTGTGGCGAAGGTTGAAATCGCATACCAACCCCACGTAATGTCATTTTCCCCCTTTCCAAAATCAGCCAAGTGGCGAGGGTTTTCTTAATGGACGCATTCTGATTATTATGAATTTTAATTACTTCTCCGAGAAACCGAATATCACCTACGTCATTAAGAATAGGATGGTACCGTATCTTCTTCCTTTCTGTAAATAGATAATACAGGTATGTCATTAATTAGATATAAAAGCTGCAAAAAATAATAAAGTAGAAGGAAAGATCCCTATTCTAAAATAAGGGAGAAGGTTTCGTAATAATTACAGCTACACATGAAAGGAAAGATATAATGTTGGGGTTCTATTAGCCGATAATACTGAAGGATTGAGTATTAGGGGGAAAGTGGGGATAAGGCTGGAAAGGTAGGGGTCGAAATTACTTAAAAGGCAGCGTGTTAAATAATTTAATCCCAGATCAAGCTTTTTTTTTTTCTTTTTTCCCTATCTTTCTCCCCCTCTTCTTATTTATATATATTTTTTTCTTTTAGTCCTGTTGGTTTCGATGGAAACATTTTTCCCCCTAGTATCCGTTATGGGATTTATTCGGCTCTGTGGAAATAGGATGATTGAAAAATAGGATATTCAGCATCTTTCTTTCATAGCTTTTATGTTTTTTTTTGTACCTTCTGCTTTTGAACGTTTTCATGTTAAGTATCGATCAGCAAAATCTTGTCCTAGTTATTTAGATATTTATAGAAACGGTTTTTAAAGATTTTGAAGTTTTTGGCTGTTATAAGTATAATTGACGATGTGGACTTAAAAGTTATTATTCGAAGTGAAAGCATACATAAGTTGTGAGAGAATGCAATTAATTTAAGATATGTATTTCATTTCAGTTTAAAAAATTAGGTTTGATCTTATTTGTATGCGTACTATAGTTAATGCAAGAAGTTAGATTCAAAGTCAAATTAAGATCGAGAAGTTTTTTGTTGAAATAAATTCTCCATTCTTAAGAAGTAAAACTGAAACAAGCCCCAAGCATAGGCAATAGAATAAAGTGACTAAAAATATAACATTTTGAGTTGTGCAGCTAAAATTAACGATGCTAGATATTATCAAGTTTAAATTTGGCTTTCTTGTAGTTAATTCTTCTTAAAGCTACAGTGGAATTTGGAGGCTCATCTTCTTTAGAAAGTTGTACAATTTTAAATTCAATTTCCCCTCTCCTAGAATTCTAGAATTACATTGGATACTACATTAGAAAACGTTTACTATAGTTCTTTACATATTATTAAAAACAATTTCAGGAAATGAACGCTGGCGGAAAAAGGAATTGAAAAAACAGAGAATATAATTTCTTTCTCATACTCACAAAACGAACCAAATTAAATATTCCAGTGTACTCGCACAAATAGGTTAGATATAGAATTTTAGAGTAAATCCTAAACTTTGCATTTGTTTTGAGTAAAATAAATAATTTATAAGCTTACTTTTTAGGACTAACATCATAAAATTTATTTTAAAACTAAAGATGGAATAAATATTAGATTTCTTTCTTAATTATCGTTAATAACAAATCCGCAACAGATGTTTCAGTCAAAATCATTCTCACCGCCGATGAAAAAATTACGGATAAAAGTTTAAGCTGAAACAAAACGGTTTATTAGTTTCTTCGAATATTATGAACATTTTACTCTGTACTGTTTTATAGAGACTGTCCAATTCGAGGGTAAAATATAATGATAAGGATTTAAAAAAAAATCCATTTAATGTGATCTTATTTTACAACTTTTCTAGGTTCTAGGACATTAAATGAAAAAGTAAATTTTTATCAATTTTATTTCTTTTATTTAAAGAATACTACCGGTTGTTGATCAGATAGTAAATTTGAAAATTATACACTGCTTAAAATCCTTCTCAATCTCAAAAAAAAGTTCAAATATATAAAAACAATACGAATTCAACAGTTAAAATATTATTAGGTTAATTAATTAAATCCAATATGTGTCCTACGCAATTCTCTTTTTCTTAAGTACAATACCTCAGTACGAAGTAAATCAGTTTCATACTTTACATAATTGTTGCCTCGTAAAATTGTGAAATATTTTTGTTGAAATTTTTATTTTTTCAATTATATTAGAATTTATAGTGAAATATTTATAGCATAGAGAACCCACAATGAGATAATAAATAACAATTCGACCAGTCTAATATTATATAAATAATGAAAAGTATATAAAAGTAATGAAATATTTACAAAATGTTTTCGGAATATGTTACATTCAAAGATTTCTCTTTTTCTTCATATAAATATTGATGATAGTAGTTCTCATAAGACCTTTGTGCTTAAGTATAACAAATCTAAAGCTATATCTTCAATTTTTCCATTGAAATATCGCAAAATCGATAAAGCAAAACCTGAAATAACATTTTGAATAGCAAATTATGCGGAATAAAGTATCTTTTTTCAGAATTTCACTCAATTCAATTTTTTGAAGTAAGAGGACATTTTGTCAATATGTAGCATTTCTTAGAGATCTGTTAAAGGAGTTAAGCGAAAATTCGAGAATTTGTCAAATGATTAAGTGAAAGGAAAAATTCTAAGAGTCAGTTATTGTTATGTTGTAATAAATAAGATTATTGAGACTCATATATGTAAATTCTTTGCATTGTGCATAAGATTTGAAATTCTTCACCATAGTACATGTCTTATTTTACATATTATTGGCTGAAATGCATCGAACGTCTTAAAATAGCTTTATTGAATCAAAATCTAACTATCTTCTGTGATCAAAACTTGAAGTTTGGAAGTTAAGTTAAAAATTCAGTCGCTAATGAAAAAAAAATAATAATAAAATAATTCGGTTTTTATATGGTGGCAAAGTTTATTAGAGAAAATTATTGAAATATTAGTTAAAACTGTTAGTTATTTTTAACTTTAAAATTCACTTAAAAAGAGACATTTGTAAAAGTATTAAAAAATTCATAATACTCATAAAATCAAAACATGCATTTGAAAGTTTGTAAGTCATTCTATTAAAAAAAGAATGGGAACCAGAATTCAGAAAAAATTATTGTGATAAGACACGGCGCCAAATATTGGAAACTTTCTTTCTTGCGAATGATTACTGACTAAAAGTCAGCAACCCTTACTATCTCGGAGATAGTAAAGGGGAGATAGTATCTCCCCTTTGTGAGTACAAAAGGTTTACGATACCGCATGCTGCGTGGGGAGTGCCCGGTGCTCCCAGAGGGGGAAAGAAATTTTTTCCTCAATCCTAAAAGCGCCTAGAGGAAAGAATATTCCGACTTATTAAAATTATTGAAATATTAGTTAAAACTTGTCGCAAACGTCTAAATATTGCATTGTTAGGCGAGTACGAACGATTCCCAAAATTTCAAAGCTCTAGCTTGATGGGAAGTTGGTTAAATTAACGATCGAAAATTTGATGACACACACACACACCAAGTGAAATTCAGAAAAACATTGTAAAAAATAAAAACGTTTTCCAACCTTCGTCGAAAAACTTTATATGAAATGTGTTCAATTTATCCTCACAATTGTTATATATGTACTTTGCTTGGAATAGAAAAAAACGATTAAAGAAGTGCAAAGTATTGAAAATTCACCGCAATATGAAAACCATTTAGTCCCAAAACAAATCAAGAAAAATTCCATTTTAAGATGAATTAGCTTAAAAGTCTTGAAACAAACAGGAAAACTTCATAAAAAAACCTAAATTTGAACGATTTTACATAATTTACAATTATACTTTTAATTTTTATTTCATTTAAACTAATATAATTCACAAATCGTAATTAAAAAATGTTTATAGCGCACTTAATTGCATTTTTAACTTTCTACCATTACGATTAAGATATTAAATAGCTGACTACTCTTGAATTGCCTTTTTCACTTTCAAACTTCCACACTATGTCGCTTCAGAACTTTCACAATAGATACAATAGTTAATGAGACAACAAAATAAAAAATTAAAACCGAATACAACCAAATAAATAAGCTGCATTCTTCTAGAAACGGAAAATATATTTGTAATGAAAATAATGCACTTTCATACCATTAAAAATTATAAAACATCTAAAAATTTTATATTGTATAAAATAAATATTTATATTTTAATATGCTTTACCTATTCGAATTTAAAATTAAGTATATATAGTGTTTGTTATTTATGTAAGATTAAAGAATATATAGAATTCTATTTATAGTTATTCATATCCTTTCTTATTACAAAAAAGCAAACACATTCCTAAATTAGTTATGTTTTGCACTTGAGACAACTGAGTATTTAATAAGATTGTCGGGTTTAACAATAAAATGGAATGCTTAACAATAAAAAAGTTCCCATAAAATATATTAAAATTCTCCATTTTGAAGAATTATTGACATTTTTTGTTTGTTATTCATCTCTCCATGTATAAAACATCTTTCCAAAGATTGAAATTTTAGACTCTTAGAATAAAAATAAAAGTAATAATATATATAAAATTTTAAGCAATTTTGAAATGAAAGAAGCGACTGTTATCTATTCCCATGTTTAAATATCAACAAATTCACAAAATAACGTTAGTAATTAAAAATGAAATTTTAGAAAATATTTATGTCTAAAAATTATTATTAAAAGCTTTTATGAATAATATGGAATAATTCTAATAGATTAGAGTTTTAAATTTAAAGTACCTTTTACTGCTTTTTTTTGCCTCTACAGTTATTTTATGATTTTAATAAATCATTGTTAAAATTATCTTGAATTAATTGGATTTAAATTTAAAATTCCCCTTAAATAGATTACCGTAGAAAACATTCCCCCCCCCCTAAATTCGTTATTTTTGGAGGAAAATTTTTTATAATTTTAAAAAAAGCTTCATATGCCTTGAATATATATTGCTTTTCTTTCTGAGTTAATGTTAAAATGTTTTCAGATTCAATTTTGGGACTTACTTTGATATTATTTCAAACTAGAATTTAATTTCATATCATCTATTGAAATGGAAAAGTTTTCAGAAAATTGGAAAAGGAGCTTAGAAAGATATTTTTGAAAACACTTTAAATATGTATGTTGTAATAACCGTTTTATTTAAGTTTTTAGCTAAAGTTAAATAATATGAATGGAAATTATTGTAATAGATTGGATTACGTGAACTAGTACTTATGTGGAATATTAAAGAAAACCGAAAATTCTAAATGATTTAATATATATCAAGGCTTAAACTTTAAAATGTTTTAAGTAAAGCCCTACTCTTCCTAAAAATAATAAAGTTAATTTCTGAATATTTTTCTATTGTAGTTTTTATAGGAAAATAACATTCAACTGTACTAAATGGGCAGAAATAATTATTCTCCATTTTGAATTTTATGCAGGGAGATTTAAAAATAATATTTTAATTAAAAAACAATTAATTCAGCTTATTATATACATTGAACTTTAATTAACTTTTAATATTATGTATATTTTTTTCCATTTAAAATGTACAAGTGATAATTTTTATATATATTCTCGGAACATATCACTTTATTTAATAATACGTAAACCAGATATAGAAAATAAATTCGTAGAAGACAGGAATATCTAGACAATTTCAGAACTCTAGAGAATTGAATTATTTAAAAGCAGTTCCCTTTTTCCTTTTTTTTGAGAAATGTAAGTAAAACTTTACTACTTTCTTCTCGAATCTATCTACAACGTCATATTTGAATTAATACAAAATGAATGCTTTGTAGAAAAAGTAAAAACATAAATGTGCATCGAATAAATAAATAATGTATACATGCATATAATGAAAAACAATTCGACGAATTTCTATTTACACAAACATTTATTGGAAGTCATATGAAATTCAGCTTTTGATAGAAAATGGGTATTCTCTAATCGCGATCTGGAGCATTTTTGAAATATCCTTTAAATTTTTCATTACCGGTGATTTTTTGTAAGAAAATTTATTGATATTCATTAATTAAGCGTTTAATTTGAAGAAATCCTCGTTTTTACAGCAATGCTGATTATTATACTGACACAAAAACCAAAAAATGCAATTTGCGTAGACTTTCTTAACAGTGGAAAATTTGCTACTTTATTTATTTATTTTTTCAATTCAAAAATGTATTTCGAGGAGGGGGAATGGAATGAATAAAAACCTCAATCTTAATGAGAAAATAATCGTGGGAATAGTTCGTGTGAGATTTGTTTGTTATAAATTGGTGCATTTATTCCGTGTAAAATGAATCTATGTATTTGAATTAATTAATTTTTTTGTAATTAAAGAAAATATATTCTCATTCGCTGTTTTCAATGCGTGCAAAGATTGTTTAATTAATGCAAATGACTTTAGAGATAGCCATGCGCAGCCGATTTTTAAAGTAATATCTCTCTGAAATCATAATGGTTCTTCTTAATTCCAAAATTACACCTACAAAAAACAAAACAAATTATTTCAGTTGTGTATAATTGTAATTTATTTTTTAAAAAAAAAACTAATTTAAAGTTCATATTAATACGGTAAAAGCCTCAAGATATAAATTTAAAATAAACAAATTTTATAGAAATTTAAATATTACACAAAAGATACACGAATAAAAAACGAATACTGTAAATTGCATAAGAAATCTCATAAATCTAAATATTACTCGAAAGATTTATAAATGACAATGTTCTTTAAATAAAACTGTACAGATAGCCCTTTTTCTATTCACAAATACAAACAGTTTTGCTTTTGTTTTTTCAACAATGCTTTAGCAGTGCCCTTAAAATTCGAATATGCTTAAAAATATATAAAACAGTTTATTAAAACCCAATGTATGTTATCACTGATGATAATCCGATTATATATTTCATTTCGTAACTTACATTTCAACAGCACTTTTTAACCTCATGATGTAACATCCAAAAATATTTAGAAAAATAAGGGCAAAATAAAACGAAAAGCAAAGAAGACATTTTTTTTTTCTTTCGCTCTCAAATATGACACAGAAAAAATTCCTAAAGATTTACGCAAGCTCTCACAATAAAACTTTTCGGGAAAGAGGCTGAGAAACTGGCAAAAAAGGAAAAAAAAGCATATATATTCTGAAGAAAGGCCATCCATGCTATCTGACATGGTATATGCTTCTGATGACAGCTACTGTTATTCTTAGGTGTTGAAATGACGAGTTTGCTGTTAGTAAATACTGTAGACCATTTCTCGCATTTTTATGATAACATAAAATTCGGTCCTCCAGATGGGAAAAGATAATTTTTCTTCCTTTTTTTTTTCTTATTTTTCATCGGTGGCGACCATTTGGCGAAAATTACCAGTTAGCAGCGTCGACGCTTTCCTGAGAAAAGAAAGGATATATTTGAGTCATTTTTTCCCTTCCTTTCCTGATTATTTGAAGTTGAAGTAGACAAAACTTTGCTTTCTTTATCAATCTTTAAGCAAGCGAAAATTATAAAAATGCAAATGGCAAGTTTCTTATTTTTTATTGTACTTCTTTAATGTTTCACAACACAAGCAACAGGAGAAAATTTTAAAAATGTAAAACATCAATATAAAGTAAAATATTTTATAGTTAACAGTGTTAAAAACCGACTCTTAAAAAAACACTAATTCACCTCGAAAAAAATTAGTTCGTTTCAAAAATTAAAGCTTGGTAGTTATTTAAATAAAAAAAATTAACTTTAAAGTCTGCCCATGTTAGAAAACAAAGAATATTTTTAATCTAAAGCAGGATTTTTGTTTCCGTCTTTACTTTTCACTTATAGTTTATAACGTGTATAAGTAGTTACTATATTATGGTTTTCTGTATATCTTGTATTTCGTTACATTTTTTGGAAATAAAGTAAAAATAACTTCAATAAAATTGCTGGAACGAAAGTAAAAAAATTCGCGAAATATGAAATAGGAGTTGAACATTTATTTTATGTTTTTATCACATTTCATAATAAAGAGCACTCCTTTTCATTTTTTTCATATATGACGACAGTTTTAGTAACGTTAATTAGTTCTAATTAGATATTCAAGAAATTAAGATTAGAGATTCCTTTTAAAGATGCTGAAAGAGATACTTTTATGACCTGGAAAAAAAAAGATATATTGACTAATAAAAATATGTAAATAAACGAGTTAGAAAGCTAGATATAAAAACATACTAAGATTTAGTTTCGTCGCGGGAGACAATAACAATCGAATTTAAATGCTAGAAAAGATTTACAATATTTAAGAACATCATACTAAGATAATATAATAAAATATTGATATAAATAATGAAATATTCCAGAAACTATATAGTAACACACGTGAGTAATAAAATGTTTTCAATTGTATGTTTTGTTTTATGTATTTTAATACACACACACACACACACACACACACACACACACACATATATATATATATATATATATATGTAATGTAATTTTAATCATTTATACATAAGGAAACAAATTTTAAAAGGCACTTTCACTATTGAAATTTTCTCAGGCGAGTAAATAAAATGGATTCTAGTACGGGAAGAATTAGATTTAGTTTCTCAGTTTTTCACTTAAGTTATAAATTACAGTTTTATATGCTGTAATCTTATTGAATTCCAATGAATGAATGGAATTCTAAGAATTTAAGAAATAAAATATGATTTTATGCTACTCATTTCATCACAGGTAAAATTCATTAAATCAATCAACAATGTTACAAAGCAGATGTGTTTAACCCGATATTAGTTAATAATTAATAAATCACAGACTAGATTTTAACCACTTGTGCATCATTTCGAACATTATTAATCAAGTTACAAGTGTCAACACATTTCATAGAACGAGTTTGACAGAATATTCAACATAACTTGCACCTTAAAACCTATAACATATTCCACATATTAGGACAAATTGATTGAATGCATGTCCTGACGGAAATGTAATATTCAAATAAGCATTCGGCTCAGATTGTTATCTCTATTAATTCAGATTTTCCCTTTGAAAACTCATTTGGGAATCTACTGATTGCCAGCACATTTTATGCACCGAATAAATTTATTGCGGTACTTGTAAAGCTTGTGCAGTGCAGGATTCATGAGAATCATGTATGCTAACATTAAACATATGTCAGAAAATTCTGAAAGGGATGGTTATAATATTCAACGTGGAAAATCATTTGTACGTGTGCAGTCATAAAATCGAAATGCCTTATCTGAAATTTTAGATAAGTGTTTTATTAACACCTAGTAAAATGTTCTAAATATTCATACGAAATTCAAAACTTTTTAAAGAATTTGTCTTCTCCTAATTGTATGAATAAATCAGGTTATGTTGTTTTGATTTCATTAGAAAACGCTGCTACAGAAGAAATACACATGCGTCATACATAAATAACCGACAACTGTTTATCGTGTAGCCTTCTCTTTCGAATGCAGTGCTTCGTGTTTCTGAAACAAATTCGTATACCCATAACTTTCGTACGCATTAGAGTTTTTTTTTTTTTTTTTTGTTTTTGTTTTTTTTTTGTTTCCTTGGTAGAAAGAGAAGTGAGCATCGAATTGTTCTGAAGTTTCACATGGAACTTGGTACTACAAATAATTTATTGAAAGAAGTGTATTGCAATGAACATTTATCGCGTGCAGATGTTCTTGATTGTTTAAGAGTTTTCAAGATGGCCGCGCACGCGTACAAGACGTTGAAAGTGATCAATGTCCGGATCGCCCTTCTACGTCAAAAATGGATGACAATATCGAAAAAATCAGTAATCTGGTTCGATTTGACGTCGGTTGAGAACTCGTACGATTGTTGAGACTGTAGGAATTGACAAAGAATCCGGATGACAAATGTTTCTGCCAAGACAATGAACTGACTCATTCCTCATTGTCTGTCAAGAGGTTTCTAGCCAAGTACAGCATCCCTGTATTCGATCATCCATCTTATTCGCCAACTCTTGAGCCAAGCGACTTCTATTTGCTTCATAAGGTGAAATCAGTATTAAAAGGAACAAAATTTGAATCCGTCGAAGCTGTGAAAGAGAAAGCAGCA
>BMAW01041361.1:0-12544 GCA_019974015.1 Nephila pilipes | reverse complement strand
CCTATACTTTAAGAAACGGGGCTGTAAAGATTCTCCTTATTATCTGTATTCCTTAGAAAAGTCATGTAAAACAATTTTTCACTACCTGCGTCATTTATAGAGATTATTATTATTTAAAATTTAGTAAGAAGCATTATAATCTTCATTACACACTATTTTTGTCGATCAACTGCATTAAATTAATCTTTTTTTTTTTTATCAATTATTTCATTTCATATTTTCATTTTGAAATTCTATTAGTTACTTCTGAGATTTAATTACTGTGGTTCGATAGTGCAAAGAAGAAAATTGATTTCAAATAGGCTTATTTTTTAATTTTTGTTATTTTTCTTATTGAATAATACAAAAAAACTTCGTGTTCAACTTAAAATATGGCTTTGAAAAGTCTGATGTGAGCTTCGCGAATTTTTCTTAGAAAATGGACTTTCGATGGTATTGACTTTGACACTCTCGGTCATTTGATACAAAACCTTAAAAGGTGTTACTACTAATCGAAACAACAACTTTTTAGATTGAAATTCTTAAATTACGCTTCAAAGTTTTCAAGATGATGCATACCCGGCATTTAGTACAAGGGAAACTACAATTCTAGCGCAGGAAATTCTGAATATGTATTCATATTATAGATCGTACTTGGCAAAACTTAGGCGAAAGTCCTGAGCTCAGAATCTCGAGAACCTCAATTACACAAATGTTTTAATTATGTAATGCTCCAATATCATATGTGTGTGTGTGTGCGGTTTTTATTTCCATTTACAAATACAATTTTTACATTTACAATGATTTTGAAATTTTTTATTTTTTACTCGCAGATACCGTTATTGTATGTATTAGTATTTTGACCTCGAATTGTTAATAATTTGGCTCAATAACTCGTTAGCACTGTACAAATAAGACTACTTGAATGTTCATTAATTAGTTGAGAGCGATACTTCGATGTAATAAATTGCATTGTTATATACAAAGATTCCCAGTATATAGTACTTTTATGTAAATAAAAGGTATATAAAATCGATCTTAGTTTAGTTTTTATTAACATCGCACTAGAACCAACACGAGGGCTATTGGCGACGGACCTCGTAATTTTGAACCTTGATCAAGTGACGAGGATGATACTTGAGTTGGCACCGACTCTCCTAACTTCCACATCATGCCAACGGGAGGACTTTGGGCCCCGACAGATTTAACGTGCTTCAGCCCAGGCTACACGGCGGGTCTTTGGCAGCCAAGGATGGAACCCACGACTGAACGAAAACCGCCTGTCACGCATCAGAAACGGTGACCACTAGACTACCGCGGCCACATATATAAAATCGAATAGTTTCATTTAAAATAGAATTCCTAAAACATCGTGTGGAAAAGTTAATTTAATACTTATTTATTAGAAAAAGATAGTTCTGGATGATTTTGATTCAGCTAAACTTAATTGCTGTAGTTTGTAATCAGAGAAACATCAAATTGACCGAAATATATTTTAACTTTTAACGTTCTTCCGCATTTAGTTCAACACAAGCAGTGCATCCGTATTATTACAGGTTGTTATATATAAAACGTATTCTATTAAAAAGAATTTTCCTCACATTATTTCAAATTTGAATAGTCTATAAATTTATAATTACTTTAATTTCAGTATAGTGGTTTCACATGAGGGTTTTGAATTAAGAAATTCTTGAAGTAAAATAAGTAGAATTTTATTTTTACTGGATTACATATTAATGTTAATTTCTTAGTTATGCATTAAATAACTTGTTTATGTTAACAATCATTTTTAGACCTTGGGTAGAGGCATTTTGAAGCTGTAGGAAAACCGAAGTTTGGGCAAATACATTACAGATTAAATTCGAATGCATTAAAAACCGAAAAAAGGGTGTCAATCTTTTTGGGATATCACTAATTTAAAAAAAAATTAGGGAAAAACATCTCCATATACACTTTAGATTTAGCCTAAAAATCGATTGGAAAAGTTTTAAATGTTAATATTTATTATTAATCTAAATTGGAAGAAGTTTTGTTATTATCATTCAAAATATTTCAGAAATCCTTGAAGAATTTTTTTAAACTTTAAAGACTCTTCAATTGTTAAAAAGATTTGCTTCGTTTATTTCTGGTATTAAAATCGAAACTTATGTTCTGTCTTCTTTCTTACTCTGCATTATATCTGAAAAGCATCTTATTTATATTTCTTACGAAACTTTAAATAAAAACTTTTGTTTGTTAAATATTAAAATGGTTTTAAATTAAAAAAAATAAAATAACAGTTTTTTTTCAATAAGTTTTTTTTTTCTTCTTACATGGCAAAACATATTTGGCTCTGCGGAAGCAAAATAAAATTTTTTTAAGCCATTCATTTTTCATTCCTAGATATCATGATCTTTAAATAGAAACCAGTAAACTATTAAATGTAATATCTTTTCAACGCTTCGAATTTACTTGAGTTGAATAAAGTTGAAAGAAATCCGTTTTGCATATTATGCAAATGAAAAGCCTAATTTTACCTTCAAGGAACTTCATAAAATTAAAATATTGAGTTCTATTCATAAAATAATTTAAAATACCAAAATGGAAATCGTTTTTGATTTCTTATTCAGGACTTCAAATCCGCATTGAAAAAAAATCCCTTCCGTTCGCCCAGCCATTTGTCGAAGTTAATGCAAATAGCTTTCATCTTTAGATATAGAAACTCGTTTTCCTGGAAATTATTAGAAAAATTTCACATTCAGATTGCAACATGCAATTACTTTTATGTAATTATTTTTCTTGGAATGATGAATGATCTAAAGTGTTTTTTCGAAAGCATTTAATTAGAACTTCTTTATTCAAGCAAGAGGATTAGAATAAAATTAATTCTAAGAGTAGGAAGCGAATCTAAGAGAATCTTTTGGATTTTAAGAGAATCTTTTGGATTCTAAGAGAATCTTTAGATAAAGAATTTTTTTTTTTTGTCTAAATATCAAATTTGATCACAATTATTTGTAAATGATGGCAGAAGGGAAGAAATTAAGAACTTTTTGCAACAGAATACTCTTATATGTATTGATAGAAGTTTGTTGATTATTGAGAGCTACGTTTAGGTCGCCTATAATATCCTGCAGCTATGCAAAGTGTTATTTTCATCTTTGTATTCTACAGCAGAGTTGATCAATTTCTCTGGACCATATTAAATGAAAATGATTTGTTTTTAGGCCATATAATAAAATTGCTATCACATGCAATAATTGATGATCAAAAGCAAAGCAGAATATATAGTTTATATATTTTGGGAATAAAAACTTAGTCAATTCTTAAATGTTTTGCTAAAAATGTAAAATATTTGAGATTAATGAGATTCTTGAGATATTCGAAAAAGTAAATGCTTCGATATTTTGTGTGATGAAAGTAGTTGTAGTCTTGGTGAGTTTTCTACGAGATTATGGATTGTCTCTCGTTTTATTGAATGTACGCATCGTTCTTGAAAGCATTAATTCAAATGAGTGATTCCAAATAGTGGTGACGTAGATAAAGCCACATTTCGAAAAGATAGATTTTTTTTCTGAATAAATAATATAAAATTCATTTCTTTTTGAAATTTTTAAAGTTACGTTTATGTAAATCAAAAATGATCTCGCTAATAATTTTTTTAAACACTAATAGTTTTTCCGTCAATCTAGAAACCTGTTCTTTAATCCTTACATCTAATTCAAGACCATATATATATATATATATATATATTATCATACTGCGCTAAACATCGAGTCTAATTTTTTAAGAATGCTTTTTCTTAATTTGAGTTTCTCACAGTTTCATTTTCATTTTGTACGCTATAATAATTTAAAGCAATGCATTGCTCATCTCCTTTCCATTCACAAGTGCACTAGTTCAAAACCCAATGTTATGACGTTAGTTAAGTTCTTTTAAGGTAACTGAGATTCCTCAAATAAGAAAAAAATTAGCTTATATGATACCAAGTTTAAAAATTTTTCACTTTTAATTCTTAAAATTGAAAGCAATGGAGGTCGTATTTAAATATTGAGACATCTGTGTAATGAAATGAGGTTTCGCTATTAAATAACTTGACAGACATTGCTACAAAAGAAATACTCATACGCCAAACGCCAGTGACCAACAGCTGTGTAGAATGAAGCCTTCTCATCCGAATGCAATCTCTCTCATTTCTGTAAACAAATCCGTATAGCCGTAGCCTTCGCTCGCATTTGAGTTTTTTTTTTTTTTTTGTTTCGCGGTAGCCTTCACATTAAACGTGAAAAAACCGCTACTGAAACTTATAATTTTTTGTAAGAAGTATATGGCAATCAAGGTTTATCGTGTGTACGTGTTTTTGAATGGTTTAAATTATTTTCGAGGTGGCCGAGGAGACATTGTAAATGATTCAGTCCCGGGGCTAAATTCCACGTGAAAAATGCATGACAATATCGAAAAAATCGATAATCTGGTTCGCTCTGACAGTCGGTTACGTATTCGTGCAATTTCTGAGACCATTTTTCCACTAAGGCAATGAGCGGGCTTGTTCAACAATGTCTGTCAATAGGTTTCTATCCAAGTACAGCATCCCAGTGTTAGACCATCGGTCTTATTCGCTGGATATCGAGCTCTGCAACTGCTATCTGTTTCCTAAGGTGAAATCTGCATTAAAAGGAACACGATATGAGTCCGTTGAAGCTATGAAAGAGAAAGCGGCAAGCATCCTGAAGGAGCTGTTCAAAGACTTTTAGTGCTGTTTCGAATAATGGAAGATTCGCGTGGGTAATATAAGGATAGAGGAGGGTTGTATATTAAAGGTGATAATAAATAAATATATATCACAACAAAATAAAATGTTTTGCAGCGTCTGTCTCGTTATTTAATAGACGCACCTTATATATATAGGTTTAAGCAAAAATAATCACATTTATTAACATAAGCAACTATGTATGATCAAGTTGAAATCAATAGCTATATTTGCATTTTTAAGTCACAAATTTCTTGAGAACTTGAAGATTTTATTTTACCGAACATAATTTTAATTTAATTTTTTTTTAATTATTGATTTAAATTTCCCATACATTTTCACAATTATTGTGTCGTACCTAAAATGTGTGAGTATTTGAGAGAAGAAAAAAAAATTCACTCTACAAAAAATAACTTCATTTTGAAATGTGAAAAATATCTGCTCCATAAAGAGAATAAATTTACAGTAAGGAGTTTACCAGATTCCTACAAGAACCGATATTTTTTGCTAGTAGTAAGCAATGCCAGTGCAGATATTTTTCTCTATGGGGGACTATGTGTATACAGTTTTGATTTTGATATTAGAGCATTCAATTTAAAAAATTACTATAAGTAAAGCCTTTGTGGATTCAAAGAAGTACGCTCAATATTTTATCGCAAAATAAAAAAAATAAATGCCATTTTAAAACTTTCTGATACTTCAGTTGCCGTAAAAATTAAAGGAGTCGTGTTCTTTCTTATTTGAAACTTAATTCCCTTTAGATGAGTAATGAACAAAACATAAACTGGTAATTAATCACAACAGAATGTCTATCTCACTAAGGAATTTCGATCGAGCACCGCTCTTCTTTTAGCAAGTAACCATTCAGCGTGAATGTGTCTTCAGTTAACAAGGGGTTTTCCTTTCTTATTCTTGTATTTTCTAAATTAAGAAACTGGGAGTCTTACATTTAAATCATGTATAGTGTTGAATTTCAATCCAAACAAAAACCTGAAAAGTTTATCAAATTTTCTCTGTTTCCCTTCAAGGTATTGTTTTCATAGTTGTAGTTTATCAAATTTTCTCTGTTTCCCTTCAAGGTATTGTTTTTATAGTTGTAACCATTGGTTATTGGCCTATCTCGTATATTAAATCCGTTGCATGTTTCATTGGATATGCATCAGGAATAGTAAAACTATTCAAATGTCTAAAGTCTATGCACAATCTAATGCTTCCGTCTTTTTTCGCCACGCACACCACCGGGTGCGCCCAATCACTATCACTATGTTCAATCAAGTCCATATCCAGCAGCTCATTAATTTGACGTTCAACTTCTTTTTGAAGAGCAATAGGAACTCTATATGGTTGTAATCTTTTAGGTGAACTATCTGACGTAACTTTAACAGAATGACCTTTCACTTTGGCTTTTCCAGGACGATTCCGAAATATGTCTTCATATCGTCGTAACAAATTTCGTAACTGGTATTTCTGTTGGGCATTCAAAACATTAGGCATTTGATTCAACTTGATATCAATGTTAGGTTGAGTTTCCTTATCTGTGGGAGCATAATGCAATTCACCAAAATCGGTATCTTGATCAAATATCACCCCAACATGATCAACTCTTGAGATATAAGGCCTTAGCTTATTTACATGTAATTCTCTAGTACTACCGTCTTCCATTTGAACTAAACAAGAGTGGGGTCTAGTGAGCTGTACTACCTTGGCTGGTCCTATCCAAGTGTTAAGCAATTTATGCGTAGATGAAGGAATAAGGATTAGTACTTCATCTCCAACAGAAAAACTTTTTTCTCGTGATCTCAAATTATAGTGTGAAGTCATAAGTTCCTGATTTTTAGCACTGTTTTCCGATGTGATTTCGTGTGCATCTTGCAACTTCTTTTGCAGTTGTTTCAAGATTTCTTCAACAGAACGAGCAGCACTAGTAGGGATTTCTCTTTCTCCTGTCCAAAATTCTTTTAAAATGGTCATCGGTCCAGATGGTAGTCTTCCATAAACTAATTGGTATGGTGATACACCAGTAAGTGCATGAGGTATTTCTCTATAAGCAAAAAGCAAATATGGGAGATGGACATCCACTCATTTCCATGCTCTTGAATATTTTTGTTTAACATGTCTTTCAAAGTTCTATTCCAACGTTCAACTGCTCCCATACTCTCAGGATGACCTGGAGTAGAAAACCTAGGAGATACTCCCAGCACGTCTTGAAAGGCTTGAGTCAATTGTGCTGTAAAATTGGTACCTTGGTCTGTGCATATTGTCTTTGGGAAACCAATTTGACAGAAAATTTTCATTAGCACTTCGCAAGTAGTTTTTGCAGTAATGTTCTTTGTTGGTATGGCTTCCGCCCATCTTGAGCACAGATCAATGGCACATACAATATATAAATGCCCTCTTCTTGATCGGGGTTCTAATGGTCCGATGCAATCCACGCTCCAGACTTCGAATGGATTATTAGGTCTTACAATGGGCTGGATCGGAATCCTATCTCTGTATGTTACAGTCCTTCGTAACTGACAAGGTTTGCACGCTTCGCAATATGTCTTCACATCCCTCTTTAACGAAGGCCAGAAAAAGGAATATTTAATGCGTTGCTTTGTTTTTTGTTCTCCTAAATGTCCAGCTAACGGAATTTCATGAGCCATTTGTAGAATTTCCTTTCTTTTACACGCAGGTAGGACAATTTGCTTGATTGACTCGCCACAAACAACGTCATTATGCACTAGCAGATCATCTTGTATTTCATATGCCTTTTCTTTGTTATTTGCTTGTTCCCAGACGCTTATTAATGTTTCATCTTCTTTCTGAAGTCTTATAAAAGTCTTTCGGGTCTCACTGTTAAGAATGGATCTCACTTCGTTTTCAATTTTGACTGCGTCTGTCGATACTCTTATGTCAGAGCATGAATCCTCTTCAAATGCTTGGACTTCACATACGGTTGAATTCTTAACCTCATCCAGTTGGACTTCATGAACAATGACTTCCCTTGCATTCGCACTGCATAACTGTATGTTTTCCAAAAGGGCTTCATATGCGGTTTGACAAACTAACATGTCGTTCACTAGTTTCTTTGAAATGGCACATGTAATTGGTATTGCATCATGCCATCCATCATCGATCTTTATATTAAATGTTCTTAGAGGAGCGACTTCACTATCCCCAAAAGCTGATATTAACTTGATCTTCCCTTCTCCGGTACTCTCAATGTCTTTAACTAAATCAGCTCGCACCACAGAGATTTGTGCTCCGGAGTCAACCGTTCCATCCAATACGACATCTAAACACTTCACTTTTATAACCTTCAATTTATCAATATTCTCTGCCAGAAATTTACACGTTGATTCAGGAACATCTATTTTCGCTGTTACGATATTCTTAGTGGTATCTTCAGCTTGCACTGCATTACTTTGGGCTTTGACTGGTGAGGAAAACTTGTTATTTTGCGAGTTTTGCTTATTTAAATGTTTATCTCGGCAGGCTCTTGAGAAATGACCTTCTTTGCCACAAGTGTAACATGTAGGTGTAATCCGGGTTTGATTATAATGCGCTTGATAGCTGTTGTCATTGAAATGGTTATTGTATTGGCAATTCGCCATCCCCTTTTTATTTCTTACGTCTCTCCCTTCCAACTGATGTAGAGGGCTCCGGGTATTCAAAGGGAGGGTCTTACAATAAGGTTTCTCTTTATTAACAAATGGCACTGCAGGCCGTTTGATTTTTCCATGGACATCCTCATATTCATCAAGTTTTTCAACCAGCACCTTTGGAGTTTTTATTTTTGTCCATTCATCAATAAAGTGTTCGCGAATCTCAGTTGGCACCTTCTTCTTCATTTGGTCTGCTATGAGTAGATCTTTAAGGTCTTCGAAGGTTTGAATATCTAGGCCCTTAAGCCATTCTTCACAAAAATTTCTTATCTCAAAATAATAATCTCTCCACGTACCATCGGGATTCTTTTGGTGTTTCACGAACAGCTGGCGGAATTTCTCGGGACTCAACTTGAATCGTTGAAGTAATAGCCCTTTTACAAATTCGTAATCAGCGGCATCCTTTTCTGGTTCACGAGCAATAAGACCTACAATATCCGAAGGTAGAATACTTATCAGATGTGTCACCCAATACACCTTTGGCAAATTCAAAATTTTTGCTTGACGCTCAAATGATACCAGGAATAAACTAATATCGTCAGATTTTGAGTCAAACATCGGAATCAGTTTATGTAAATCAATCTTGAATGGTCCTGTTTCTTTCGCTTCGTTTTCACTTCCTCCTACTTTCAGCTCGATTGGTTTCTTCTGAAGTTCGAAATCCATTTCATCCTTCCGCTTCCTTTCCTCCATTTCCATCTCTTCTTTTCTTTTGCGTTCCTCTATAATAGTGTTTAATTGTTCCCTACAAAACTCCTCGTCGAAGTTTTTATTATTCAAGATAGCCTCTCTTAACTCAAACACTTTTAAACTAAGGACATCTTCAACCCCCATTTCCGTAGCCATAATCTGCAAGTCTGCTTTTAATCCCTTTCCTAAAAATGCCATCTCGCACCTTATTATAATTATCCTAAATCAATCTAATAACACTCTAATTCAAAAAGTAAAAAATATGCTTAATTAATCAAGGTTGGTTTTATATCTAAAAAAAAGCAATTGTTTCGTACTTCTTTACCATAAAATTTACAAATTTATACCTTGAATGCTAACTTTGCATATGACATAGAACAAAATGAAGAATTCAACCAAATAAATTATTACTACAATAATAATAAAGTATTTGCCACATAAAATAATATCTTAATTTCTTAGAATTTGTACTCCTAAAGTTTTTTATAAATCACAACAATAAAAAAAATATCTTCATTCATATAACTTTCACAGTATATATCAAATAAAAAAAAATACCATCAATCTTTGAACAGAAAATAATAATAATAATAAAAAAAATCATCACTAGTATTTAAAACACATTTGAATATCTGACTCATCAAGTATACTCAAAATAAAAGTTCTACTTAGCAGATACAATAATCCTTAATAGTATTCAAAAAAGGAAAAAAAAAGAGTTATACTTATTCCATCAATAAATTACTCGCATGAAATCGAACATTCAACATACAACCTTGAACTGTCTCTATTCTCCTATTTTATTTACTTTTGCGTACTTAGCAATGGTTGAAATGATAATGAGTCATAGCTAAAAGTAATACAAGCACAGAAAAGAAATGGATCTCTCTCTTTTCTTTTTTTCAAACCACTAAATATTATGTAACTTTAAAAAAAAAAAACACAAATCTTTTTCAACATATAAATGCATATTTCACACCAAAAATTTTATACACTTTAAATTTAATATTCTGCTTAATTCGGAAAATAGATAATGACATTTAATTTAATTCAGTAAAGTATTTTAATACCATAAATAATCCATCAATTCGACGCATGAATTATAAACATTCTTGCTTTCTTTTCCAGTTAATGCTACCTAAACTCAACAAAATTTTATACTTTCGCAACAATTATATGAACTGATGTTCAATTAAAAATATAGTTATATTCTAACATTTCATAAAGTTTCAGATTAAACACAAACAATACCTGAACTGATGTTCAATAAAAATAGAATAAATATATATACCAATACTTCAAAATGTTTCTGATGAAACCAAACCAAAACAAAATATATCTGATATGATGTTCATTTGAATCAAGGTATTTTAATATTTCACAATAGTTTCGGATGAAACATAAATAAAAATATCTGAACTGATGTTCATTTGATCAAAGTATTTTAATATTTCACAAGGTTTCTGATGAAACACAAATAAAAAATATCTTTTCAATCTCTTGGAACAGGTGATATAATTAGAACAGGACGTTCTCAATTTAAATCAGTAAAGAAAAAATGTTTTCTATTGCAGAAAACCAAAATATTTCTCACACTAAGAATTCGGATGAATCAGCATAAATAAGTTAGACTGTAACTTATTTTATTTTTACTACAATAACATATCATCTATTCCAAAACAAAACTACAGCTATTAATAATGCACTCTCTTTACATTATAATACAACCAATAATGATTTTAATTTGTGAGTGTGGACTCCCTCTTACCTGGATTTGACGAAATCTTCATCCTGTCGACTGCGCCAGTAATATTTCGGTGTTTTTCGTGTTGTAGGTTCTTAGTTTCATTTCTGAAGATTCATTCACTACCAGATACACAAACTTTGGTGGCTAAAGTTTTTTTTTTTTTTTTTTTTACAGCCACACAACACACACAATTAATACAATATTTAAAATTCACTAATACTAAACATTTGGCTGTTGTTTCATGCCATTTTGTTCGTCATGCGACCGGTCATAGCCGCCATTCTTTCTCCTCTGTTGTTGTTCTTCCTCTCCTTATATCGATGGCAGCGCCACCTATATTGTTTTTTTTTTAGTCCGGTGAATCTTACAGAAAGATTCTTAGAAAAGCTGAGTGATAAGGCATTTCTCCGCTACATAAAAAAGTTCTATACAATTATATGTTTTATAATAACTGTATTTTAAAAAAATGAATTATTTGTATAAGTTTTGAACCCTGCTACATAAAAAAATTATAATATATTTCTTATATTGATAGTATTTCAAAAAATTCACTCACTAATAAATAAAGCTCCAAATAAAGCTATATATTTTGTAATTCATCGTACTTACAAAAAAATACATTCTCTCATACAAAATAGTTCCAAATACAAATATATATTTTGTAACTGATCGTATTTAAAAAATATATTTTCTCGTAAAAAAGATCTAAATACAATTATATATTTTATAATTGTTCGTGCTTAAAAAAAATACATTATCTAATAAAAAAAAATCCAAATATAATTATATATTTTGTAATTGATCGTATTTGCAAAAAAATATATTCTCTCATATATATAAAAGTTCCAAATACACTCAAAAGCCAAAACATTATGACCACTCCTACATTTTGCAATGAACTGGCTTGGATGACGTGGAAGGCACGTGATCAGGTGGAAATGGTATTTAACTGCTGCTGGAGAGTCTGAAGAATCATTCCCCATCCACTCCACTCCAAATATTCTCCCTAGCAAACGTAAAGATAGTCATGGCTTCATCAACCGTCCCCTAAAAATAAAACCGAAGGGGAATCCGAAAAGGGAGAAAAGCTTTGAGGAGATTAAAAAGGCTATAGCGAATGCAATGCTTTTATACCATCCTTCTGTGGATGCAAAATTAGCGTTGGTTACAGATTGCAGTGATTTTGCTATGGGAGGAGTCCTCCAAGAAATTGCTTCTGATGGACCTAGATCTCTTGGATTCTTTTCGAGGAAATTATAATCTGCACAATGTAAATATTCCACTTACGACCGAGAATTATTGGCAGCGTATAGTGCCATACAGCACTTTCGACATTTATTGGAAGCTCGTATTTTTACTTTGTACGTAGACCATAAACCTTTGATCTTCGCGTCTTCACAGAAACATGAAAAGACCCCTTCCCAGACGGTTGAGACAACTAGATTTTATTCCACAATTTAATAATGACATTCGGTACTTAACAGGTAAGGGCTTTTAACAGGTATGTCGTACTGACACTTTGTCAAGAATTAGTGAAATACAGTTTTCCTCTCTGTCTGATTTGGAGTTATGGTCGAAGTTTCAAGAAAGGGACGAGGAGTTGAAATCAATTTTAGAAGGTAGCACGGAATTAGGTGGTAAGTTGATAAAAATACAAATGCCGGATGGCGCTAAATCGCTGTACGCGGATAGCTCTATAGGCGTAAAAAGGTTCTATACTCCTCATCAGTTAAGAAGTAAATTTTTTAATGAGCT
>BMAW01041347.1:318341-407515 GCA_019974015.1 Nephila pilipes | reverse complement strand
TTTATATCTATTTTAATGAATTTACTGAAAATCAAAATATAAATAAATTTTACTTGAATAATATCAATTAAATTTGGTTAGTATATTGTGTGTACCTTTATCTACAATGAACTAAGCGTTTCATTTTTTTATGCAATGTTTTATATTATCATCATTGTTTTGTGCTATTTCTCTCAATGCTCTTAATAATATTGAAAAAGAAAATCTAGGTGAAAAGCAGCTTAAATTGTTAGGAAATAATTTCTTTTTTTAAAAAAATAAAATAAATAAATTTCTCAAATTTTCTTGAACTGAAATCGTAATTACTACATTGAGTTCTCCAAGAAAATATGTTTCCCTAAGAAAGGGAGACTCTTTGTATTTAGGGACTTTCTAAGCCGCGAACATCCCCATTGACTGTGGACAGCAGCAATTATCTTGCTTCTTTTGTATGCCTATGTATGGTGCCATCAATGAGCGATAAAAAAGGGGGAAGTAAACATCGCCTAAAGCGCCGTCTTTAAGGGCCTTTTCCTCTCAAAACCCGCCGTCTTCAAAAGGTTAATGAGCAACAGATGGCAGCACGGAAAGTTTCGATTCAGACTGAGATATGCGACGGTTCGCTTTGTTTTATTGAAAAATGGAAGTCATAAATACATTTTCGAGTTATTGTGTTGCAAAAATCAGAATTATTCTCCCAAGAAAAGAAATTTAAAACAGGATTAGAAATTTATCATCACGTTGCATGCTCACAACAAAGCGCAGGGGTAAAAAAGAGTATCTGAAAACGAAAACTATTGCAAAAAAAAAAATCGAAAAACAACTTTTCAAGGCATCTAAGACAGAACTGGTTGAAGACAACAGATTAGGGACCTCTCGACTTTAATAGAGTTGAGACTTGTTAACGTTCTTGGATATAAAGTGTTAGTGTGAGATAAAGTAGTTGATAAGCTACCGGCAAAAGAGAGGTGTAAGAGGAACTCATTGCTTCTAGCGGCAGATTTTATCAACGGGTCTAAGTAAACTGATATATAAATCATTGGCAATTGGTATTACAAATGGTACAATAAAGCAAAGAGATACCCGCTTTGTAAGAAGAACAGAGTACTCGGCGTATGGACGCCAACATCCTTTAAATAATTTAGAGTTAAGAGGGCTGGCCTTTTTGTGTTTGTTTGTTTGACACATTTGTTCATTATATGTGGATTGGTATGTTCTGAATAGGTTCAATTACTGTTGTCGGCTAGTTTTTGAATTTTCGCAGACACCATACAACGAACACAATTTTAGGTTAATCCAGAGTTCATAGAATTCATGTTTTCGCTTAATTCTCGTGACTGTTTCAGATTTCGTATAATATTGCGCATAATTATTACAGAATAATTCAAATTTTATTTTAAGTAGATTTATAATCTAGTTTTAATTAATTTTTTAAATGTATATATTCTAAAACAAATCTTTAAAAGATTGCCTACACGGGGACTTTCGATTGAGGAAAAGCTTGCTTTGTTTGAAAAGCTCCCTTCAGATGAATCGGAGTTATCTTCAGAAGTAAGAGGGGAAGAAAATTTCACTTCAGTCTGTGCAGTAAGAAAATATGAATCACTTTTAATAAATTTGTATATGTATTTCAACTAAATTTGTCTTATTAAGTTTATAACATAGTTTTAGCATTAAACTATAAAAATTATATATGTATAAAAAAGCTATGCTTAAATTAATTGACATATTTTTTGCACAAATGATCACTCTTAGAAATAAAAATACATCATAGTTAAAGTCTAATTTTTTCAAAAGTGTTTTGTGATCCTAATATTTGCCAAATTAACTAAAATAATATAATTTTTTTATGAAAGTATTAATTATTTCTTCGAAGGAATACGAAACAGCGAGTGTACAAATAAGGTGTCTTAGAGGGGAAGTGTTATATTATATATATCGGGTCTTAAAAATCGGGAAATAAATAAAAATGAAACTTACCACTTGATATTGTGTCCTTTTAACATTATTAATGCATATTAGATGAATGTCAGCAAAAATTAAATGTTTTTTACATACCACCCCTCAAAGGGTTAATACTTTTTATTTATCTTTTTTTGGATTTGAATATTTGGATTAGATATGTAGGGGGTCAATTAATGAATACCAATGCTATTCAATCGCAAATTTATTGACTGCAGCGCAGTATATATAATTTTCTTTCGGAATGCCGTTTGTAATCGCAATATATAAAATAGTTTTTATAGAATATCTCATTTAATTTCTAATTCCAGCATATTTTATAAATAATTATTTATCTTTCTTGACAATTGAAAAAAGCAAATAATTATTATTGAAAGAATTATGAAAGCAAATAATTATGTATCTTTAGCATTGAAAGCAAATAATTATGTATCTTTTTTTTACCATTTAAAAATTGCACGTTTCGCGATGTGTTACTCATTCTCAGACTTATAAGAAAAGATTCTGTCTCCGTTTTGCTACAAACTGGCTCAAATTGTCTTTATCACCTTGAGGCGACTTTCTTCTACAACAGCGTTCGAAGTTTAAAAAAAACCCGCCGAACTTAATCAGTCATAAAAGATGTCTTTTCAGCCAGGTTGGTAGGAGCGTATTCTTCAGACTTACTGGTCCAGGGTACGAAACGACGCTGCTACATCTATGTCAACAACTCTCTTTTCCTCTTCGCTGTTGGAATACCACTGGCCGCCGAAGTGGTGATTCATGATTTGAACACTAGATGGCAGCACAAGCAATTACTACTGATTGCATATGCCCCCCAACGAAAATACTTGCCTCTGTACGTCTAAATCAGACAAACGCTCGCAAATCACTACTGGCGATATTCCGGATCTGGCACGTGTCGTCGAGACCCGCCACTCAACACGAGGCACAATGACGCATGCGTTGTTCTTTATCAGCAGCATTTTTAAATATGTGTTTCTTTTATCAGGTAAGTAGAGTTTCTTAGCTGAATAATAATTGTTTTATTTCGATTTTACATATACCGCAATGGCAGCTACGACTTCTTTACTGAAAAGCCAAATTAAGGATACACTTGAGAGAATGCTTTTGGATAAAAAAGAATAAAAATTCGGATTATTTTAAAAAAACTTGAAGAAGCATTTGGAGCACTACTAACCTTAAAACAATTTACTACACCGTGAACTGAAATTGATAATAAAGGCGGGTTAATATGTTCATTCAATATGTTTCTCAATATTTCAAAAAAAGGGGAAAACCTTATTCAACTGATAAAAATATAATTACGCCTCCTATTAAAGATGCAATTAAAACTGTAATTAAAAAGACCCTACCTCTGTTTTAAGAAGCCTACTATTTATATCGAAATCAGTAAAAAAGGCGTATTGATGAAATGAGTCAAGATATGGAAAATGTGATTTCGGAATTCAGAAATTGTGAGTTTTTTATCCAACTTGAGGCAGTCACTTTTGGAAGTTCTTCTCTTCTTATGGGTTATGGATATTTTAGTAAAATAAAATGTCAAATCATTGACGAATTTTTATTTGCTAAATATCTTGAAGCTCGCATAAAAGAAACAACTATATATCAGTCCATAAAGGGATTCTTAAACAAGAATGAAATTTCAATAAATAATATAACTGCAGTAGCTACAGATGGGACGCCTGCTACGGTAGGTCACTGCCGAAGTTTTGCAACTTTACATAAGGAAAGAGTACTTGTATGTGCGTGTGGAATACGTGCCCTCCATTGTGTCTTACATAATGATGAACTATCAAACCAATTATTATTACGCACCGAAATACGATGACTGTCAAGAGGTGCAAGTTTACAAAGACTTTTTGAATTGTTTGAAAGAGTTATAGAATTTCTTTTTGAAATTAATCCAAGCCTTAAGTAACGAATTGCAAAAAAATAAAAGCAATATTTTTTTTATTTGACAGATATGCTGACTAAATTCAATGATATTCAAACGCCTCTTCAAGGAAAAAATATTACAATAAACTCAAGAGCGAATAATTATTTTAAGCATTGAAATTAAATTAAATTTGTTTAAGGCCTTATTGTTCCGTAAATATTTTCAATACTTTTCAAATTTACGACAATTCAATATCACCGTTAAAGAAATGGAAATATATTTACAAATCATCTCCAAAAATTAAGCGATGTTTTTAAATTACGCTTTGGAAATATTGAAAATATGGATGCATCCCAAAATAGGTTATCGCGCTTCTTTCTGCTTAAGTTGAAATTGTCAACATCAATTTTCAATACGAAATCATTGAATTATTAGTTAACCTGATCAAAGATATTTTTTAATAATTTAACGGTGAATAAATTTTGAGCGAATATAAAAATATTATATTGAAATATCCCAAACTTTGTAATGCGGCATTTCCTTTCCAGTTACATTTACAAGCTCATATATGGTGCAATCTGGCTTCAGACATGTTAATTCTATATTAACAAAGCAGAGAAATAAAAGGAATGAGGAGCTCCGAGGCGGTTTAAGACTAAAACTATCAAATATAGAACTAAACATTGCTAATCTTACCAAGCGTCATCAAGCACATCATTCACATTGATTTATGTAGAAATTTGATTTTGTCAAAATAAAATTAATTTAAAAAACTTGTAAGCTTCTTTGTCTTATTTTTATAAAGATAATCTATAAGAGAATGGTAAAATTCCATAGGGTCGTTGATCAAAAACGTTTGGTTGTCCCTGGTCTAGAGGTTTCCGTTTTAAGGATCGGTGAAGGTATATCAGCCTAAAATTGTCATATCCCCATTTTTACACAACAGGACTAGTAATTCAAAACATGGAATCAAATTTGAAGTGAGCATCTTATAGACACTCTAAAAGCAGCAAAATATAGCAGAATAACTTCATCAAAATCAAAGAAAATGTCGTTCTCGGACGGGAACCGACAGCATATTTTTTTTACTATGGCTCTATATCATAAAACAAACCGAAAGGTAGTACTACCAGCTTAAGAAAAATTGGAGTACCAGATTTTGCCCCACTTATTCACGTGTATGAATTTATGTTGCATCGTATTCACAATGAGAATGATCCATTTATTGTCATCTTAAATAGGATTTTTAGCTATCGAAATAATTGATGCGAGTTGGGTTTGAATTACACTACTATTATGATCAACGGGATTCTAAACAACTACCAAATTTTTACACGTTACTTAAAAATTATCAAAGTCCTCTTATTCCCCCAGCAACACTAAACTAAAATTAATTTCAAGCTGGTCAAAACGCAGCTACTGAATCGAGCTCGTGTCCAGCAATGTTTTATTGGAGCCATGTTAGAGTCTTGTTTACTCCTAAGGTACATCGTGTAGAGAAGGAATGGCCAATCTTTCGCATAATATGCACCAATTTTTTTACAGACGAGTTCACACGCTCAATATAACTTTTTATACCGTGTTACGTTCCCGATTTGAGGTTGGTAAATAGAGGTAAGGGTAGAAATTGTTTCGCTTAGAGGAGGAAAAGTGATACTTTAATCACACAATTGATTCATTTATACGAGTTTTATGAAGCACTGATCAGCAATAATCAGGGATGCTCTCTCGTATACGAGAGGGCGATCGCTTCGTGATGCTGGTGTAGCTGCCAGAGAGTCTCGTTTGGTAAGATAGCTGTGGACTACAGTTGTTGGCACAGAGAGCGAGATCATTTTGAACTTCATTTTGTCTGTTCTCTCTCTGCTTACTAGAAAGAGTTCTGGACCTCACATATGTTGAATAATCTTTTTAATAAAAGTTTGTTTATGGACATAACTACCTTTTTAAATGATTTAATTATTGTACGTAAAACAATATCTATTACCCCACAAAAATATCATTTAATATTAATAAAATCTGGGCGTTTGTTTGGATTTTGCAAGTCTTTTAAACATTTTTAAAAGTAGCGGAGAATTCTTCAAATTTGAATCATTTATTTGCGACCTTGTTTTTTTTTTAGTCAATCTCATTGATGAAAATGCTTCTTCGCATTTGTATGTTAACCAAAGTGACACATATAATTTTTTTGCAAATTTTTTTAACTCTGTCTAGTTTTCATGTGGTAATGAACACCAGAAACATTTTGATCTTGAAAAAAACTCATCATATTTTATTCTTATGGATGAATTTGTTTTTAAATCAATCAGAGTTCCATTTGTATGCTACTGGGCATCTGAATTTTGTTTTTCTCACTAAGTGAAATTTGTTTTATAAAGGCGAGAATGCAATTTTTTTTTTTTTTTTTTTTTGAAAATTTATGAAACTAAATTTCTTGTAATATCTCATATCTAGTAATATTTTGATTTTTTGCCGTGTATGTGATCAAATCGCTATTATTCTTAGCATATTCTCCCTGCTGTTTAAAGCCTAGAAATTGATTCAAATTCACATCTTTTAACTGAGGTATGAACAGTTTTAATTTCAAATGCCCCACTGATACTATTTACTTAGCTAGTAAATAATTTATTCTCGCCTCTTAGTTTTAAATTTAGATTATTGAGATTACTAGTAATATCCACTAAAAATTCCGAATTAGATAGCTCGTTGTCGTCAAATAATATGGTTCTTTTATATGGTAATTCATTTTTTTCCCTAAAAAATTAAAAATAGCATTTTTCACTCTCCAAAATCTACTCAGAACTAGGCCTCTAGAAAGTCAATACTTTTCTCAATGAAAGTTAAGAACACCATAATCCAAATCTAACAAATTACACTATTCTCTGAATTCTCGTCTGTTTAATGCCCTTGTTCTAATTTTATTCACGCTTTTCACAACCAGTGAATAACATGTTGCACTTTTGAAGTTTTGGCACATGGTGCATATTGTTGCATAATGCAATGATATTTTACTACAGAATGATTTGAAAAATTTATTTATCATTGAAGGCGCTCCGTCATTAAACAATCTGATGAGCATGTTACAATTTATTTTTAAATTTTCCTGTCATGAGATCAAGAGGGTGATCACACCTTATTTTTTTAAATATGTCTGATACTCTTGTTTTAATACGCAAAGTCTCCAGATTGGAAAGTCCATCAAAGACATTAAAATTATGTCATTAATTTTTCTTTTAAATTTTTTTAACCTTCCAACACCAGAAATGTCCTAAGAAAAGAAAGTATATATATAAGAAGGTCCCAGAAATTGGAAGACAATGTCTTCCAATTGCTGGGTTACACCCTGAAAGAGTTTCTTGATAAGCTTCACACAGTACAATCATCTAAATATTAACTGACACGTTGCTTTTAATATATCTTTAAATGAAAGGGTTTGGCAAACCTTATTTCAGAAAACTGACCTTTCAGGTTACAGTTTAAAACAATTGTCTCTACTTTTCTGCAGCAGAAATAAGTTATTTGTTCTTCAATGTCGATGAAGATTGTGGTATGGAACGATAGGTTTAATGCGAAGCACAAATCTCATACTAATTTTCGAAATCTCCCCTCGAAGACCAGAAGAGCGAGATACCAGCTCACATGTTATTCAACTTTGTTCTGAAAGGTAAGTTAGTTACATACTTTTGTACGAGGCTAATCTGAGGATGTCAGAAGCACGGACAATATCGAATGGAGAATCAGTGAAAATAATGGACCGTAGTCAGGCTTCTGGTTGAATAGGGACTAATTTTAATTTTTGTAACAATCCGTTATTATTTCTTTCATTCATCGTAACTAATTATTTAGTCATCAATCAATAGTTCAATGAATAGAAAGTCATACAGTGATGACAACAAAGTTATTTTATTCAGATCTCCGAATAATAAAAAAAAGTGACGTAGCTTGGGAATGCAGAGCAGGCCACGACCCTGCGTGGCACAGGTGTTTGGGAGGGTAGGAAACGGCCGAGCTGGCTAATCCTATCCACAGTATCAGACTATGATCATTAGATCAGATAGCTGTATTATCATCGGAACTATATAGGTACTTACGCAGATTTCAAGGCAATTGGACAAGTGGATT
Source organism: Nephila pilipes (assembly GCA_019974015.1). NCBI lineage: Eukaryota > Metazoa > Arthropoda > Arachnida > Araneae > Nephilidae > Nephila > Nephila pilipes. The sequence goes on along the minus strand of BMAW01041347.1, from coordinate 399,573 downwards.
TGGTTTAAAATATTGTTATAAGATTAGGCCGAAAATATACTTACATGTATTCAATTCAATAAAAATTTAATAAAAGGTTGTTTAATATTTTATTCAAACTAAAAAAAATAGATTTTACTATTTGAGTTTCGAAAAAGACGTGGTCAGCCGCGATGTGCTGTTGCCTCGCAAAAAATGCAATTAATATGCTCCTTTTGATTTTTGTCTTATTGTTCTTGAACAATTCATGGATTGGACATTGAGAGGGTGACATTTAATTTCTTCGAAAATTTTGTTATTTAGAAAAGCGATGCAATGTTGGTATTATTTGTTTTATTTTCACATGAAATTTGCTAGTTTTAGTGAAGTCAGGTTTATTCGTTTCATACGATTGTGTTTAGGTAAATGATTGGTTTTTATGATTTATTTTTAAACTTCTGAATGGCTATGAGGTTTTACCTAAGCAGAATGTTATTTATTCCTTTAACGCATTGAACTAGATGTAATTTAATTTTTCGCACACTCAACGCATTCGTGATATTATTGTTTTTTCTTTCTTTTATTTCTATTGGGGAAAGGGACAAATTTAGGGTTCGACCAAAGTGGCAAAAATCCACACAATGCCTCTGTAATAAAAGTTCATACCTATACCTACTAAATTCTTGGATATGCCCTACAGCATAGGAAACTAACATTTAATGTATGACTTATTACTTATCTTACCGAAACAATTTGTTTTTAATCCTTAGAACATTTAGAGATGAGGAATCCCAAATCCTTTGCACATCCTCTCGATGCTCATTCCTGTTCAGGAATGAGCATCGAGACGGTACAGGCATAACAATACATTAGTCTTACGCCGATGACTTTATCAAATTATCTCTACCACCTATCAGTCTATCAAACAACTAGCTTCAGTAATGAATTCTTTTCTGCTTCTAAGTGCCACTTTTAAAACCTATTCACTACATTTTGCCAATTCTAATATAATTTACATGAGTCATTCTTCATTTATTAGGAAAAACTTTCAATTCAATCAACAGCACATTAAAAGCTCCTTAGTGTTAGTTCAAAGAGAAAAGGCGACAGAATGAACGCTATCAATTAACCTACGAGGACTGTTCAAACAGTTCATGTGCTAGGAATGGGAAGAGGGAATGGGGTAACTCATTTCAGTACCGTTCAGTAACGGGTTTTTTTTCTCTTTCTTCAAAAAAGTTAATGAATATGACTCTCTTTGCATCCGCAAGAAATGTTGCCGTAACTTTTCCTGTCATTTTGTTTTCTTTGGAGCAGATTGTTTTGATCGTTGTTTCGTTTCCGGTGAATACGGGTGAATTCAAATCTCATCTACTGTAACAAGTCTGCAAGAAATAGCAAAGAAAATTCAACACGGACTCAATCACAACTAATTATGAATCAGAATAAAATTTGTTTTGGTGCCGTTTGACAGAGGGCAGCACACAATGATAATACCAACTTCTCTTAGAAATGCCATCCGTTGTCCAACACAGGTAGTTTTCGAACCACTTTCGTAATTATTTGAATAGAAACTTCTGCGAAGGGAGACATTCCAGAGATCTTTCCATGTCCTAGATGGAGAGCGATGATCCCGCTTGCTAATAATTATAATAATTTACTCTAGGTTATAGATGAACATGAATTCAATTACCGAGTGTTGGTGAAGTTCCAGATGGACAATTCCGAGGAGATATGCAATCTCCATTGGAATCTCTCACCAAACCTTTCTTACAGACACAGCCAGAAACACAGATTCTTGGGCAGGGAAGACTAGGAAGCTCATGGTTGGAACAATTTCTCTGACAGTGAGCATTGCATCTGCTAAACCGTTCATTTATGCAACAGGGTCTTTTAGCTGTTGCATTGAAAAAATTTATACATTGACATAAATTTTGAAATATTTGAATATAATTAATGAAATATTGAAAACAAGAAGGCAAACAGGATTTTATTGTAAGAGAAATTGGGGAGAAAACATTTTTCAGATGAATAGATTTTTATGAGAACTTATTCTCATATATAAAAGAAATTATCTGAAACACTTATTGTTTCATTCATTGATTTCTTTTCTTTGATCAATAACTACTTTTTTTGGAATGTAACTATCTTTCGTTAAGTGCTCGAAAACGAACGCATCGATCTTTTTACATTTTATTCATGAAATATTTTCTCATTAAGAGTCATATATTTTGACACAATATTTATTACATATATTACAGTATTTCCAAGCAACAATTAAAAATGAGTTGAAAATTCTGAGCATCCCTTGCGATAAATATTAGGGACATTTAAACGATGATCTGTAGTTTCAAATTAGATATTTTAAGAATAATTTCGAAGCATGAAAACTCTGCTTATTCTTCCATTACCTATTACAGCAAATATGTTACCATATTTCTTACTGGCTTAAAGAAAGTAACGAAACCCCAAGCTCAAAAAGAAATAAAGAATCTCAATTCTTATGGTATATTATAATATTAAATTATTTCAAAACATTTTCTCACAAATACTTTCGAATCTATTGGATAGTATTATTAAAAGAATACGAAATTTAGGTCATACATTTCTAAGCAATATTAAAATCGTTTGGTTGCTCTCACCTCAATACATATCAAGAAGGAAACTGACAAAAGAATAATTACTTTGAAAAATCCGAAATAAAAATGATGGTCGAACAAATTCTTTCAAAAAGTGAAAAAATTTCAGAATTCCTTTTTGGAATTAATAATGAAACATAAATAACGATGAAAATGCATTAATTAATAATTAATTAATTAATTTGAATTGTAGTATTGTATCTGTAAAAATTGTGGTAAAACTTATGACACGCAACATTCTAAAATTCTTATTAGTATTGAATGGAACCGCAAAATATGTGCAAATATTTTTATAATGACATGTATTTAATATTATTTTCAGTATCATATATAGTAATTAAGGAATTGTATCATCTAATTTTCTGGAATTGAAAATTTCTATATTTAAATGAGATGTAATTTGAGGTTCAAATACACTCTATAACAAAAGAGGAAGAAAAAAAACGATGCACAAAGAAGGAGTTGTCCGTTGGAGACAAAAATTGGCGAATAGAAAACTATGTACAGAATAGAAAATGACTAAAATTTTAGAAAAAATGAATGATTAATTTCAGAGTTACATAGTTGCAAAGTAACGGGCTAATTAAGGTGTTGACCCACCTCTAGCCTGGATGCAAGCTGCCACGCGACATGGCACAGAGTGATAATGCTCTTCAGATGGTCTACTGAGGTATTTCTTCCCAAATTTGCTCCAATTGTCGGGCTACGTCATCAACATTCCATGGTTAATGCAGTCGTTTTTCCATCATATCCCAGACATGCTCGATTGGAGAGTGATTTGGCTGGAGAAGGAAGTGTTTCACAAGCTGTAAGACAGTTCATAGGAACACGTGTCTTATGTGGTCTGGCATTATCTTGCTGAAAAATAAGGCCAGGGTACTGCAAAAGGTTCAGTAAAAATACAGGTCTAAAAATGTCATCGACGTACCACTGTGCTATAAGTGTGAATTTAGTGACGACCAAAGGGGTCCGATTATCAAGGGGAATGGCACCCCAGACCATAACTCCTGATTGAGGGCCTGTGTGGCGTGCAATAGTGAAAGCAGGATAGGCGCGCTGCCCTGGGCGTCTCCAGACTCGTCTTCGATGATCGTCAGGACACAATTGGAAGCGGAATTCGTCGCTAAACACTATACGTCCCCAGTCAGCATCATTCCAAACAGATCGGACCGAGCACCACTGTAATCTGGCTCCACAGTGTGGAGGCGTAAGTGGCTGGAGACGTAGTGGTCGGTTAGAGTGCAGATTTCGATCTATCAGCCGTCTGTGAAAGGACACTCGTTCATGTGTCGCACGTCTAATGTTGATAACGATGAATCAGGCGCTATGACAGATGATCTGATGATCACTCTGACCTCCCGATCTGCTGTGACCCTAGGTCGACCGCTACCATCATGCTAAATCTACCATTGTACACCCATTCTTGCCAACATCTTCTAATCGCACATCACTTCGACTCATATGACGAGCGATTCTCCGATTTACCCAACCTGCCTCTTTCAATGCAATAAGACGACCTCTTTCAAACTCTTAGAGGTGCTAATATCCTGCGGCCAGGTATTTTTTCAGTCGTTGAAAGATATCTTAAACCACAATGCAACAGAAATTTGGCCATCAGATTGCGAATCGATTCTTACATACATTTCTGGGTGCGCAGTTCCGATACGCTGTAGCTCTCGTTATTCATTCATTAGACACAAAATTTTAATCATTTGCATGAACATTCCAAATATTTTTGCATACGAAATTTTATTACAATCGGGCAACTCCTTCTGGTTGTATCGATTTTTTATTATTATTGAGTGTAATTTCAAAAATGTTTAAGGTAATTTTTTATCTTTTTGAAATTAGATAATGAAGTACATTTCAATAAATTTTACTACTAAATCAGAAATAAAATCTGAATTTCAATATTTTCACATTAGAAGTACAGAAAAGAATAAAGGATTTCTTCCAGAATTGTTATAAAGGGGATGTAACACTTAATTTTTAAAGTTTAATTTTAATGTTGTAACACTATATATATAATACTATAAATAAACAATGGAATTGGGGAGTTTTCCCAAAATGACATCTATAGAGATGTAATTCTCCGTTTTTAAAAAGGAACTAAGTAATTGGAGTTCAAAGCCAATAAACAGATCAACTTAATATTTCGAGAGCAATAATCCATACTATCCTACAGTAGTGCCTAAACTGAAAGAACTCTTTTAAGGATGCTAATTTAGGATAAAACAATTTTTTAATGCGAAAGGATTCATTGTTTCCCAAAGAAACTATTTATTGCATTAAAATTTCTCATTTTATATTTCCTTAGAGAGTTAATGGGATAAAGTTTTGGAATTAAATCATGATTTTAATTTTTTGAATCATTTATGAATGCAAAAATCTAAAAAAAATGATAAATTAGATTTATAAAGGGAAAATGTTTAAAAACTGAAATATTTACTTTCTGTTCATTTCGTGAAAAAAAGTCTAACAATTATTAATTTTTTTCAGCCTTTCAAATTCAGTATGTCTTTATCAAAAAAAAAATACCTGGTTGTATTACTGCAAGAACAAGATAAGAAATTCATGGTGGATCCAAGATTCATCATTAACATTAGTTATTCATCAATCACAGTAGACTATCAGTTGTGTGGAGACTGGTGATTACTCACTATTCAATTTTGCCATTACGTTAATCACTTACGTTAATCAACCGGTAATTATTGCAAACAAACCAGCCGATATGAATTGATATACTTCTGCTATCGCTATACGTGCGAAAAGTGGCAATGGAAAGCAAGGAATCTATAAGAATCGCCGAGGAAAATTCCTAATTCTCTTTCCCATTTCGGATTTCCTTTCTACCTCATTATTATTTTCTTAGCTGATTGGATTGTCCTCTTATAAGTTTTATTTTATTGAAACTTTTTTTAAATGTTTTTATTATAGATAAATGTTTATTCTTGTTAGAATGTGTAGTTTCTTAACTTCTTGTGTGATGTTAAAATATCTTCTGTTCCTTTGTCAGAGGGGTGATCCATACATTATGATCCGTGATGTAACTGGAAGGATGGATGGATTACTGACAACCCCGAATGTCTCGAATGATTAGCTGATTTGTTACGTAGTAAAGTATCCTTAGCTCATATGCAAAAATGTCATAAGTTAACAAACAACAAATGTCTTTGAATGCCAATGTGACATCTTTTTTTAATGTGCATGTAAATTGTATTACTTTTCCTGCTGCACAAATTTAAATTTTCCAGCACCATTATTCATTAAGCCTAATTTTTTTAAAAATTGTATAGTCTGTGTGATATAAGGCTGGGAGGAAAGCGAACGAACGACCTGGGATGAGAACAAAACAATACTTTTGGAAATGATCAAATCTTTTGAGTCTTTAAGAATAAATTATTGTTTCCATTTGGACAAGAGCGAAGAAACTCTGCTTACTTTTTCCGCAAACAGCCTCACACCTCTCTTTGGTCTCGAAGTTGTTTCCATTTCCTGTGCAGCCTCCGTAGATGAACTTCTGACACCTCTTCGTGCTCTTGTTGTAGAAGAACCTCGGTATATTTGCTCTGCAAGGGCCCACCACTTTCTCCAATTTGCACACGGAAGTAGTTGGAGTCGGAACTGAAAGATGCCGTGTAAGTATTTCTATGTTATCCCAAAATGTTTTTACACAATGTACAAAATTAAATAAAGTCACTTTGCAACGTTACAGTTATTCAACTCTTGTCTAGTTTCGATGTGAAAACCATTTACTTCTTTTTTAGGGGAGAACGAAACAGTCGGACCAAAGGCACGGTAAGAAAGAAACTTGTTTGTCTAAGGATACCTCTCTGTTTTTAATTATTTCATTCATAAAGAAGATCCTTTGCAATATGAGTTCGACCCCATTAACTCGGGACTCGTTAATTCGTGATTTTGCTTAACTCACGTTTTTACCATTACTCCTTTTTTATGAGATTCGGAAAAGCTTCTTTTCAGAGGATGTCATGATTTTCTGTTAAGAGCAAACATAAGTACCATTTTTTTCTATTTTATATAAAAGGGGTGAACATGCCACAGAATACGGATTTCCAATAGCAAATTTATGCTTCGAATGAAAGAAAAGCTCGAGAAAGAAATAAGTGAAATGGTGATTGTCCATCTAGAAGCAAGAAGAAAAAAAAAGAAGCGCAGGAGTAGAGTAGAAATATTTTATGAACTCAGGGATCAGAAGTCTCCTAGACGTAAAGTGCAGACGATGACTTTAGTCATAAAAGGGAGAAGATAAAAATCCATCTAAGCAGAGGAGAACAAAAGAATGGCTTGGAGAAGCATCCTCTTTAAATTTGGGGGTAAATAATTTTTATTTATTTATTTATTTAGTTTTGAATATTTATATTAGATAAGAATCACCATTTTTCGTCAGGAGAAATAATTTAATTTTTTTTTGTAAGAGATAGATTTAATATCTCGGAGTCAGTAAGGTTAGCTATACTTTCTACCATTTTAATGGAACATATAAAATAAAACTTTGAGCATATGGAATATATAAAGATTTTTCTTAAATAATGATATCCGTAATAAATTAAAAATAACGTCGAAAGATTGTAAATACTCGGTAGAAAATTAATATCGATGTTAGAATTCATAATATCGTTCAATTTTTATTAATATTATAAATCGCGGCTCACTTATTTCGGGGTTTAGTAACTTTAAACCCTGACTGCAGTGACTTAAAGGAGACTGATTGTAGTTGTTAAGAAGAGTACATAACTCTTTTTATTTTATTTTGAAACAAACGTAAATGACATTATTTAATTCTAAGTCTCATGATGTTTACACAAGGTAACAAAATATTCAAATTTTAGAATTTACCATAGAAACTCTAGACACACACGCAGAAGTAATCATAACTTGGTTGATAATATTGCAACCTACATATATTTTGTTGGATATCTAGCTATGTAGGTATTTAGGCAATAAACGAGCTAATTCGGTTGCTCAGTCACCAATGAATCCTCTCTAGCTTGCATTCCCACTACAGGAACAGCACCCTTTTTATTATTTTAAAAATCATTGAAACGGCATTATACATGGAATCTACTAACCAGCAACAAGCTTTACTCGGTGGCCTAATTTATTAGCCACTCAAGGGGCTATTATTTTTGTTGGATCACTTTTGGCGTACCAGATCACTTTTCATTTTTTTTTATCGCTTGCTTCAATTTTAATTGCATTTAGCTTAAATATATTGAATTTAATAATTTATCATTTGCTTTGATTTTAATTACATTTAGCTGACATAATATTCAATTTAATAATTTATCGTTTGCTTCAATTTTAATTGCATTTAGCTTAAATATATTTAATTTAATAATTTATGGTTTGCTTTAATTTTAATATCGGGAAGGTTTAATACTATTGTCCATTTCTCGTTACTTCATCGTTTACTTTAATTCTTATATTTAATCGAGTAATTTAATAACAATTATTAAAAAAAATGTGCATCTTGAGTGGCTAAATCTGTTCTTTTCAAAATTTTGCATGGAACTTTTCTTTAGTTGTTTTTTAAATTTATATTTTTAAAATTTTATTAATAGGTTTTTTTCTTTTGAAAAAACGAAATAAATTTAAGTTTCCGCAATTAAATTACTTTAATTGGACCATGTCCTAATGTTTCAGGTGTCAAGCTAATTCGTCTTCGCATTTATCATACTCTCTTAACGGATTAGCACCTTTTCCAACTGTCAAAAATGTCAGGAATGTCCTTCCTGACATTTTTGGTATATCGCACATTACATTTTAATTGCCTGCCCGGTGTTTCTGTTGAAAGGTGGTTACCCGTAATTCCAGCTCCATAAAGTCAGATCTGACGTATAGAAATTATTCCTATTAGTCAGCTATAAAAAGGAAAGATTTCTTAGGATGTGATGTTGTTAAAACGAGAAAGATATTATTGTTTTTATATTGTTTTCTTCACTTTGAATTTGGTTCTTTTTTTTTGGGGGGGGGGGTAAACGAATTTCTTTTGGAAGAGCTTACCATTATTTCCTTCAATGCCATCATTTTATTTCTCCAAATTTTTGTAATTCATCAGCATTAAACTTCTCTGATTTGGTGGGGGGATAACCCGTTCCATAACTAATTTGCTTTTTTAAAACATGAATTTTTGCACCAAATTTGAGAATTTAATTATTTATTTTATGCTGTCTTTTTTCAACCAGCCTTTACCTTTATTTTAACCAAATAAAGAAAAAACCCTCGTAATCTTTTCAACTAATGTTTGGTGCAGAATAACCAATGATTCACTCGTTTTATCCTGCATGGAATTGGAAAAAAAGAGATTCCTCACCACTTCCGCATGCTGCCTCGCAGTCTTCTTGGGTCTCGAAGTTGTTGTTGTTCCCTCCGCAACCTCCGTATGTGAATCGTTCGCATTGGCCCGTTTCTTTGTTGTAGTAATATCGCAAGAATAACGCAAAACAAGGACCCTCTTCCTTCGGTTGCAGACAAATGGAATTAGAAGATGGCGCTGAGAGAAATTCTAAAAATAATAAAAATTTTAACTTTGCTTTTTAACGCTCTCCGCAAAGAAACAGCACTTAACCAAGTATGAGGCGTGTTTTTAAGTAAATACATTTTTGATATTTAAAAAATAAGTGCACTTGTTTCTACTGCTTAAGTTTTAGTTCCTCGAACTACTGTTTAATACCTTAATCTAATTTTTAACATAATTTCCCCCAATATTAAGGCATTTATCACATCGTAAATATCAGCGTCTTAATTCTATCCTCATTAGAAATCTGCCACCTGATGGGCCAAACATTAACAGAAAAACACTCCATTAGTCTTAAGGAAACTCATTAGATAAAGAGGAAATCGTAAAGTGTCTGTTCTCTTGAACTTTGCATCAACTTTATGCTCTTAGTCTTCAATAATGACATATGGCCGTCGACTAAACTCCTCATCGTGAACATTAATAAGAAAATCGTGAAATGTTCTTGTATATTTTTGTTCTGTTCTATCTGTCATGTTGCTTTCTCCATACTCTTCATTCATTTGCTGTTGAATTTTGGCAGCTTTCATATATTTTGAATTCACAAAATATGCATATTTCAAACCCTACGGGATTTTCAATGCTCTGAGGCTTTTACATATATACAAACAAACGTAACCACTGACTAATATTTCCGTATTGCCACCTGCGACTAACATATATAGGTAATAAGAGTATCGATAGTCGCGCTGAAGCGGCCATACACAAAAAAGGCACGTACTTAAATAACACGCCTCGTACATAAAATAATTTTAGAAATAAATATATATTTGAACATGAACGAATGAATTGTTCCTTACAATCGCTCTCAAGCGAGAAGCCGTCGCTAAATATTGGCTCTGATTTGAGAAGTTCGTCCCCAAACCCCTTAATGTTAAATGTAACCAAAACGCAGTCATTCTCTGTTGTGAGCGCAGGCGATATTCTACCAGAAATATTGTGATTATTTTAATGAGGTTTGCTTTGCGTAAGGGTTCGAATGTCTTTTTCTGATATTCATTTTTCAATCTTATCTCAAAAGTCAATGCTCAGAAATGATGAAATGCTTATCAATATACATACATTTACTTGGCTTGATACAGATGACGAAATCTTGTAATTTATTGGGATTACTATCTTAGCTATATAAAGTAAAATACACCAATTCCTTTAACTAATCAATGCTTGCCTTGGTATGCTTTAGAATTTGTAAAAGGGAAAGATAAATTTAAAGTGTAGTCTGAACTCAGATTCCATGTCAGCTAAAAAAAATTTACTAAAGGGAAAGTAGAAAAGAAATTAGCTGTAAAATTGTGCCAGTCTCTTTATTGACAATAATTTTAACAATAAAGAAATTCCTTTACAATTATAGTCAGACCCGATTAACTAGCGATTCATTAACAAACGAAGCCGCGTAACTCAGGTTCTTTCCATGTTTCCCTTTTAGTGAGATTCGGAAAATCCTTTTTTTCAGATGATGTCAGGACTTCCTGCTAAGAGCAGACATTAAAACATTTTCATCTTTCTCTATTTAATAAGGAATAGGATAAACATGCTATTGAGTTCTAATTTGCAGTTGCAAATTTATGCTCCAGATGCAAATTTATACTCCAAATCAGATAAATGAGAGTCACAAAAATGATGCTTGCTCACCTAAAAATGAACTGAAAAGAAGCACAGAGTTGGAGCAGAAATCTTTTACAAGACCAGAACTAAAAGAAATAAACCAAAAAAAAAGAGATGCAAAAAGGAAAACCTTAAAAAAGCATCCAGAATTAAACCGGCAGAGACCTGAGTCAAAAACAGGGTTGTAAGGTAATGAAACCTGACGTTAACTTCGAAAGAAACGTGGCAATGAAGCAAAAACTGAAAAGTAAATTACAAAAATCGGAACGAGCAGGAGGGACTTTAAAAATAGTCCGAAATATTTAAGAGAAGGAGTTATAAAACGAACTCCAGTCACAAAACTGAATCGCTATCAAAGTCCAGGTAAAGAGGTGGCAAAGTAACAAGGATAAGATACAAAGAAAACGAAAAGAACAGGGAAAGTCCTCATTCTGATTATCTCCGGCAAGCGGGTGAGAAGATGAAGGGCCACAAGTACCCTTATCGTAAAATATAAACGGTGAGTTTTTTCTCAAAAGAGAGAAGATGAAATTCCTACCAAGCGGATATGAACGAAAGAATAGCTTTGAGTCGCATCCTTTGCAATTTTGGGGCTTAGAGAGGGTCGATTATTTCAGTGGCGTACCCACGGGGAGTGCAAAGGGGTCCTCGTGAATTTTTACGAAATTAAAATATTTCAGGATAAAATCTTTAATTGTACAATTATAGATGTTCAAATTTTAAACTTGAAAAAAATACTTTTTTTTCTCCTCGTGCTTGAATTTTTTTTATCACGAACATAAAAAAAAAGGATTCAATCTAAACCTATTCATGAGAAAAGAATAAAAAAAAAAAGGTCTTAGCTGTTTCTAAAAAAGAGCCTTCAGGTCAGTAGATGAAGATAAGGGGTGCATCCCTATAAATGTTCCTTCCCCAACATTTTTCTGGAAATAATTATGGGTGGCATTCTTTTCTTCCTGACAATGACATATGGCACCTAAAATAGGTCTTCGAAAAGTGCTCATCTCGCCGTATCACCCTTTTGCGGAGTTCTACGAGCTTTAGTCTCGGCTCTCGTCTTTCGTTAAGGAATAGTAGTCAAGAAATCTGAATCAATTTGTTTCCTTTTGCCCAAATCGTTAAAATTATAATTTTTCAACAATAGATTTGCTTCAACATTTTTCTTAATCTTTCGATTCAACAAAGAGAAAGAGAAAACAAGAGTCACTTTTAAAATATTTTAAATTTGATGAAAAAAATTCCAAATCACCTTGAGCGAAAAATATGCGAAAAATATGCGCATTAAATAATAGGGAAGGAGAGCAAAATTACTTACCTGAATTGGAAATACAAGTACATAGAGCTAAAAAATTCATTATCCCTCAGAAATTACCAACTTGATATAAAAACGATACTGCAGTTTGAAAAATATGACGTATCAAATTACGTCAATCGTAAAACAAATGACGATAAAAATTGATATTTTTGAAAATGTTTGCATGCCAACAGTAAAGTAAATGTTTCAAAGTGAAGAGGAAATTTCAATATAATCTATTGTTATAATACCAATTGTTCACTTATTCTAAAATTGAAGAGGGAATTCACTGTAAAAATTGAGTAATTTTTGTCAAGGAATACGCGGGAAAATCAAGAGGAAACAGTAGTAGCTTAATTACTTCTTTAGGACAATTAGTTAATCAGACTTTTCGTTTCTGAATTAAATCGATAGAAATCAATGAACAGGAAGAAAAAGAATATCATGGATATTCTTTGTTATTGCTGACTTATTTAAGGAGCATTATACTAGGGTATAAATAAGCCATAACGGATATTATTAATACTACCAGCAAAGAAAAGAAAATTTTAAAAAAATGAGTCCGATTATCAGAACAGTAATTTTTTGTTGCAAAAATAGACTTCTTTTAATAGGTCATTGCGATTATGGATAAATTAACAAAACAGATGAAAACAAGGACCAAAACCATCACGATGGGAATATCTGTCAACTGCTGAAATTCCGAATTGATGCATGAGACAAAATGCTGATAGAATATTTCAAATCCTCTGGTAGTAATGCATCTTATATATCACCTAAAATATAAAACATATTATACGTGCTTGAAACTAAATAATTTTTAAAAAAATTCATTAAAAAAGTTAAATTCATGTAAGTCTTTTTCTTTTATAGTAGATGAAACCACAGATATTTTTTTGAAAGAGCAATTCCTTCATGCTTCAGATTTGTAGAAAGTTAGGACAAAAAAAAATCTTAATAAATGAAAAATGTTTACTGCTTTTTGTGTCAGTAATTTCAACAAGTAGAAAAGATCTAGAAAACAATTATTAAAACCTTAGAACCATTAGGTTTAAATTTAAGATATATCAAGGATATGTCTACAAGATTTGTCTGCAGTAGCTAATATTCTTTTAAAAAATTGAGAAGTTCCATTTTTGTTAATATCTTACATCCGATATTAAAAAGAAAGTATTTCCTCATACGTTGTCTTTATTAAGGATTTTATAATCTAAGGAAGTGGATCTTATTAGTTTAGTTTTTATTAACATCGCACTAGAAGCAACACGAGGGCTACTGGCGACGGACATCGTAATTTTGAACCACGGTCAAGTGACGAGGACGACACCTGAGCTGGCACCCCCCTCTCCTAACATCCACACCACGCCTTCGGGAGGAATTTTGGGCCCGAACAGATTTAACGTGCATCAGCCCCGGCTACACGGTGGGTCTTTGGTGGCCAAGGATCGAACCCGCGACTGAACGAAAACCACCGGCCGCTAGTCCACGACCTTGACCACTTGGCTACCACGGCCCTCGTGGATCTTATTGCACTAACATTATTAAAGAATTTAAAGGGTGTCTGATTCGCAATCAATCAGAAACTGTTTTCAATTCTACTTTTCTAAAATCGGAATATGTTTTAAAACAGGTACTGTGACGTTGGTTTTTTCGTGATTTTCTTTTCACTTCCCAACAAAAATTTATTATGAGCTGGGCTATTGCTTCAGTGATAACAAAATTTAGTAATTAGGCAACTTTAAGCATGTGAAGAATAAATGATGCAGTGGACTGATTCACGATTTATGTCTCGATGGCAGGTTAGATTGCTGTCTCCATGCATAATATTCTGCCACAGGTTCGGTACGTTCTCGTTCAACTGGGAAGGCCCACCGAACGGCTTGCTTTAGGGGTTCGATACCGACGTCTCTACTCGGCATTAGATTTTCGCATATCCCCGAGTACCATTCTCGAGCTCTACCTGTGAGATAATTTTATAAATACGCTGGCGGAAGGGTGGTCGGTATGTTGCAATATAGAATATTATCTTCTACGCTAGTTAGAAAGTCCATCACAATTCCAGATCCATTAAAAGACTTTACGGTAAAATAGACATGCTACCTGCGGCTCTTACTCCAGGATAAGTTCCTTTTGGGTGCCATTGTACTCGTATAGCGCATGTTCTTCATTATTTAACTTGAATAGTATTCTTCAGTCTTCTTAAAGTCAATAATAAACTCCGATTGCAAACACGCAACAGCAAGATAAAATACATTACTAATCATAATAATAAGAGCATTGATAATAATCGAAAAATAAATAAGGTCACTCTTGAATTCCACTTAATTCATCAATTTTAGATTATGCTCTAATAATAAAATTTGAGCTTATCTCATCATTCGTTTTTATTCAATCACTTCTCGCTTACTGCCGGTCCTTACCTCAGCATTTTAAGTAGAGTTTGCTGCAATTCAAAAAGTTAATCATAATGCTTCATTCCAAATTCTAAATATTTTTCAGAAAGTCGCTATCATCTATCTCCCTTCATTTTCATTTCATTATATTTCATTTATACATCATTACCTCTAATTTAATTCACTTAACTTTTTCTTCGTCTAATTTACTTAATTATATAATTAGAGAATGATTTTACCATTATTATACCCATTAATTGGAACTATTATAACCATTCAGTCCTCGTATGCAGTGCCTATAGTATTGAGTAAGAAAAATTATGGTAAACCCACCGATTCATCTGAGGCTTACACATTTGCTATAAATTATCGTTGGCTCAATGCCATCACTAGGTATCCTAAAAACCTTTACCAGCAATTGACGACCTGCTATTGAACATTCCACAAATTGCATCATGTCCTCTTTGTACATTAAGTCCGGATATATTCAGTTAGCGGTTAATTCAACAGTCCTCCCAAAAACTGTGTTTGTAACCAAGAAATTAACATATTCTTTTAAAAGAATATATTTTGTATTTTCATGCAGTGCACCTACTTTTCAGCAAGACATGGATATCTCATAATGCCGGTGATTGGGAAATTTGTTTATGTATTATAGACGATGTTATTACATTGAAGTCATTTATACTGATCGCATTCAGAATCTAAATTTGGTATTTCAAACATTGGAAGAGTCTGAATTGACTTTAAAGCTGAGAAGTGCCATTTGGGCCAGAATAACCATACCATCAGTTCCATATAATATCAGAGGAACGAAGATATAACTGGAGATTTGAGTGGACAAAGTGGTCCTAGTGAAGGTCAGGATGTTGCATTAGGAAGAACTCGAAATGATAATCAAACGAGGAGCCCCAGACCCCAATCGGTACAGTCCAAGCAAAACCCGAGATTAAATAGCCGAGTACCATAAGAGAAAACAACATCTTCCTCAAGGAATATTAGTGATAGAACCCGTAAAAAAAAGCATCGCTAAAGGGACGATGGTAGAAGAAAAACAGCAGTGGATCGCCGACAAGAATAAACATTTAAAATGAACGTTTTCAAATGGATAGAACCACCACCAAAGAGAATTGCACCTCATCGACCCCTGCCGAGATGGAAAGGGACACCGACTTCGTCACTACAAACTCCAGTTCCTTACAAAAGGTCTTCGGAAGTAATTGGACAACAAAGGAAGACTCAAGACATTATTACACCTGATAAACAGACGACAAAAGCCAGCAGTTGTGAGCAGGTCAAAGATGTTCCAACCATACACTATCAAGGAACCCCATAAACCTTCGTAGCAGAAATTCAAATCAAACTGAAACTCTCGACAATCCTCACTCTGGAAGAGAGAGATCCTTCCTCGAAGAAATAATGCAAGACTTCCTCAACAATCGGAAATCCTGGCATGAGATGCCTTTTCTCTTTAGGCAGTTATGGACAGCAAAATGATAATAAAAACGAAATATAAAGTTGTATTATTCTTTGTTATTCTTATTTCACAAGACGTCAAGGTATTTTTATTATTACAAGTTGTTGTTTTTCGCATGAAATTAAATTTTCTCAAAATTTTGTAAATCACCAATTTTGTGAAATTTTCGAGTGAAAAGTAATGAATTCTTGGTTTAAAATTAGATTTTCAAAATTTAAACATTTGTTAAAGTATAACAATTGTTTTTCCTTTGACTTTTCTTTTGTAAAAGTAACTGTCTTGTTATTTATTATATATAAACTGTGCATTATTGTATACAATCATTTCATAACTGTTTTTGTGTGTCTTTTGCCTAGTCATAAAGTGACGTAGAAAGAGACTGGCCCTGATATTAATAATTAGGGCTGCATTATGTTTGCATTTTATTATTTTTTCAGTCTCTAGACCAGAACGGGGTTAGTTCATAAGATGTTTTCTTAAATATATTTCGTGATTCAGATGTGTGTGCTCTATATTCTTGTGAGAATGTATACTCACATAAGTAGTGATTTGAATAATTTTCAAATAGTGGTTTGTCGTAGAAAATCAGCTTAATTCATTTCAGGGTTCGACTCTGATGTCTACCAAGAAGTGAGAGCAGATGTGAACTTTATACACAGCCAAAGGAAGGAAATTGAGAATTCCAGGACAGCAAAAGAAAGGATGATAGAAAATTAATATGGACTGAATTGAAAGAAATATTTTGCTGCTGTTGAACTTGTGTTATAGTAAATTATTATTTGGACAGTATTGCTAGGAGTCTTTCTTTGTAGATATTCCCCATGAGCGTATTATTGACCAAATGGGGTGTTTTCCAAATCTTAGTAAGCTCTCTTTGGATTTTTCTTTGGGCTGTCAGGTTTAAAAAGCTATTCATTAACAGACGAGAATTTAATTAATTAAAAGAAAGGGAGTTACTACAAAATTAAAGATAGCCAGGTAGTTTGTAACTTGAGAGATAATCTACAATCGTCTAGTAAGTTGAGACATCTAGTGATTTTTGACTTTTATATTATTCCAAATTTCAACCGTAACTCCCCCCTGGATTATCGAACCCTACAAGAAACAACGCTTAATTTCAGGGGAGGGGTAATAACTCTGGGCTAGTCGTGATTTTCACTTTATTAACCTAAGAATCTTTATGATCATTTGAATCGCACAACATTAAAATATTTTCCAACCAAAATGAAAAATAATTGGGTAAATTAGATGAAGATAGAAGTGAGGTGAAGAGAATTAGAGACAATAATATGTGAATGAAATAACTTGAAAGGAAAATTAAGGGAAATAGAAAATAACGACTTGCTGACATGATCAGCTAAGAATTCGTATTTAAATCATAAATAAGGATTATTGAGTTAAGTTGGGGATGCGAGAGAGAGCGACATTAGTTATAATTAATAAAATTATTCTACAGTGATAATTAATAAAATATTTTGGTTTGTTCTTATGTGTCTTCAATCAGATTTCAATCATTATTGCTTAATATTTTTATTAAGATATTGCACTAGGACAGAGTAGTGAAGGATAGTCGTTACACGCTCACCACTAAGGGTACTAACATATTTTACTTTTTATGAGCAAAATTTCGAATAAAAAGATGAATTTAAAATTTTTTTTTAAATAATTTAGGATGTAGTCCCTTATTCTAGAACATGATGTAACAAAATATGATTACAAATAAGAAGATTGTGAATGTTATGTAACTGTATAATGAGCTCATCTAATAAATTTTGGGAAAGCACATAAAAATTCTGCATAGTTTTGAAACGAGACATAGTGATTAAAATACACACCAAATGTACCCCTCCTCTACCCCTACAAAGCTCCATGAGGTTCTTTTATTGTTCGAAACAGTGCTGTAAGTCTTTTTTCTGTCTGCTCCTTGAGGACGCGTGCCGCATTCTCTTTCATTGATTCAACCGTCTAAAATCATGTTCCTTCTAATACAGATTTTGCCTTAGGAAACAGATAGAAACTGCATTGAGTAAGATCCGGTGAATACTGCGAATTGTCTAATACCAGGATGTTGTACTTGGCTAGAAACCTCAAGACAGAAAATGCAGAATGACCTGTACTTCCACAATTCGGACTGGTTTTTCCGTATTCTTTCACAGAGTTCAGCAAGAACGTGTAGGTAGTGATGCTGATTAATAGTTTGACCTTCAAGGACCCAGTAAATGTACACAATTCCATAAATATTAAAAAGCAATCATTATTGCTTTGAATTTTGACTTACTCATTCGATCTTTTTTGACTCTCGATGAAGATGGGCTCTTTCAGAGCTCTTCGGAATGGCTCTTCGTTTCAGGATCATAAGTAAAACACCACTAATCGTCACACGTTATTATTCTTTCCTATAAGTTTGGGTCATTTTCAATGGCATTCAAAGTATCAGTACAAACATTTTTGAGAGCTTCTTATTCAAACGTGCGGATTTTAGACACCATTTTGGCGCACACTTTTTACATGTTAAAATCGTTGTGATTCTTTGTCAATAACTACAGTCTCAGAAATTGTACGAATACTTAACCAACGGTCAGATTGAACAGATCACCGATTTTTTTTGGCATTGTCATTCGTTTTGATGTGGAAGGACGGGTCGCATTTTCACTTCAAAACCGGATGAGGTGTGATTCATCTTCAACGTCTTCTCGGCCATCTTGAAAACTTTTAAATACCCAAAAACACGAGCAGGCGCTAAATATTCATTGCTGTCTACTTTTTTTCAATAAATTACATTTCAGTAGCAATTTTATTAAGTTTGAAGTAAAATTTCACTACAATTTGTTTCTTTATTGTTACACTTATCATTTTTCCGGTGAAACAAAATAAAATAACTCTAATGTAAACGATAGCTACGGCTGTACGGATTTGGTTACAGAAGCGAGAGGCACTGCATTCGAAAGAGAAAGCTTCACGCTAAATAACTGTAGGTTGTTGGCGTTTGGTGCATGTGTATTTCTCCTGTAGCAGTGTCAGTATCGTTATTTAATAGCCAATTTTTACATAAAAATGTCAGCTGTAACTAATTCATTCTCATTGTCAGCTGTAACTAATTCATTCTCATTGTCAGCTGTAACTAATTCATTATCATTGTCAGCTGTAACTAATTTATTCTCATTGTCAGCTGTAACTAATTTCTTCACACTTACAACAGATGGCTTATAGTCAAGTCTAATTCCGAAATTTTTAACCTAAACCCACGAATTTTTTTTTATCTTCAGCTTCAAATTGACTTCAAAATTTTCCTCACCAATATAGGTTTCTTTCTCTTCAACAGAAACTTTTATAAACTCCACTATTTACTTAAAAAATTTTATTTAGTAATATATGTTAAAATCACACTTTTCATGAAAGAAAAAAAAAATACTAATGATGCATTATAATCTTTTTATCCTTCTTGCGAAATAAAAAAAACAACCTATAGTTACACAGAAAGATTGGATTTAGTTGTTTTCCCTGAAGAACGATTATTCGGGTGGAAAAGATTGCTTGATAGTGAAGATAAGGATACGCAAAGAAATAATACTGAACACTATGGAGTGAGACAAATTTGGTCACCAAATGTCGCCAACTTGCCAAATTTGGCGACAAAGATAGATGAAAGGAAAGATTCCTCTAGATCAGGGGTGGCGAACCTTTATGTGTCAAAGTGCCATTTGTTCTAAAAAAATATTTAATGAGGTCATAGACGTGCCATCAAATAATTTTGATTTTGTGATATTATTTGGAAAATAATAATACTAAATACTATCAACTCAAAACTCTTTATTTACTACTAAAAAATACATTTTGCAATGTCTCAGTTATACGCATAATTCAAATTAAAGTAACATAAGTGAGACTTCTGCTGTGGCAGATCAAAAGACAAATAACTTATATTAGGACTGTAAGATGTTACTTTTATCAGAATGCATACGGATTTGGAGTCATATGTCATACGGAACTGTAGTCATATGTCATAGGAAATAATGATTCGCCCGCCAGCTTCTTCAAACAGTTAAATGTGTCTGGTAACGAATTCTATGTTTCCAAAATTTTGTTATTGGCGTTTTTACTTATATTGCTTGTCAACTTTCTGTTTCAATTACATCCGACTATTTCATTGTTTCAATAAGTTTTCGAATCTATATTGAACTAGACTGGAAATCAATCAGCTGCATTTCAAATTCTTCAATTTCCAATCAATCGAATTGGGACAAGTTAAGTTTATCAAATGAAGTCACATCAGGGTACATAATAAACTTGAGTGTTTCCGATAATTCCTTGAACTGAAAAAATCTCGCTGAAAATTCATTGATTGAAGAATCAATTACAGAAGTAAATTCTTCAGTGGCTATTTCTTGGCCTGGTTTCTCATGTATATCTAAATCGCTGATATGTTTTTTCAAGTTTGGAAAATACTTGTAGTTTCTTGTAATAATATCGTTCCTGCTATGTGTGTGTGTGAGTAAAAACATGCAGTTTAGCGTCAAAAGCGCGAATGAGATCTTTCATGGCGATAATAGTTTTATTTGTTCCTTGAAGCTTCACGTTCATTTCATTGAAACGTTGGTATATGTTTGTAAAAAACTTCAATTTTGAAAGCCACATAACATCCAACAACTGTGTGTATTGTTAATTTTTTTCCTCGTTTTGCAGAAAAAGTTTGATTTCTTCCAAGCAATCAACAAATCTCTGAAGTACGTTCCCGATGATCTACCAGCAAACATTATTATACATCAGTAAGCCATTATACACCGAGGTGACTTCATTTAACAAAGCATCAAACTTTCGCTTTCTTGACGAAATCAGATTGACTATTATTGTTACTAACGCCATTACATTATCAAGAGAAGTTAAACTTCTCTTAGCACGCAAGGCTTGATGGTGAATGATGCAGGGGAATTCTAGAATCGATTGTCCTACGTCTGTTTGAAATAAACTTACGAAATCATTTTTTGCCCACCATACTTGGAGCACCATCAGTTGTTACTGAAACAATTTTTTTCAAATCAATTTCTTTCTCAGCAAGCGAATTTTCAACAGCCGTACAAATGCCTTTGCCTTTTGTAGTTGTTAGTAACGATATTATCGCAATTAATTATCCTTTCTTAATGACGCTTCCTACGAAATATCGAGCAAAAGCAGCTAAACGAGCAGATTTAGTGACGTCAGTGCTTTCGTCAAGACTTACCGATGTAAAAGGAGAGGAGTTAATGTTAATTTTTTGTTTATCTGCTACATTTCCTGCAAGTCTTAAGATTCTTTCTTTTATTGTGTTTCTAGATAGAAGAGTATCTTTGATGCCCTGAATTATCTTATTTTTACTATCGAAATCATCAAAAAGTGAGGGCGCGCATGTTAACCAAAAAAAAACTACCTTCAAAAACTCTCCCTTTTGAAAAGGTTTACTATGCCGAGTAATGACATTTGCAGCCGAGTAACTTGCTGCGCTCGTATGACATTTTTTGCCATCATACGTATTTAATTATAGACGTCGACTCTTTATTTCTGTCTTTCATTGCACTTGCAATTAATTCCTTTTGTTCTGGTTCGCTTTTTTGACTAACGAATTTATGATTTGTTTCAAAATGTCGTTTTACAGACGATGTTCTGCATATTACTGTTCCAGAACATAAGACACACACCCCTTTGTCGACTTTACTAATCATACCATATTTCTCAGTCCGCCAAGTTTGAAATTCTCTGATACACTTACTATCTTGCACTTTTTTGGTTTTTTACTGAACTAGCTATATTAAATAACAGTTAAAAATCGTAAATATAACAAAAATAAACTTTAAAATATAGTTATGTCGACGAGATTGACTATTATGCTTTGCACAAACAAACTATGCGTCATTAGCAATTGTAGTTCACGGTGTAACTACAATAGCAAAAGAGCGCGTTTCCTGCCCCCCACCCCTCCCTCGCGTTCGTTCGTAATTTGCTTCATGGTGAACTTAGTGATCGGTGGCGTGCCCAAAATATTGTGTCGCGTGCCATTGGTTCACCATCCCTGCTCTAGATAAAAGGAAACCATTCTATGCAAGTTAGATGTAAGAGTCACTGTGTTTATCACTTTATATATATGTAGAACATATATGCTATTGCAATGTTACGATTACCTGATTTGAATCTGCGAATGCGTGAACTATGAATTTGCTAATTTGTGGATTTTTGCGTTTGTGTTAATTGTTTCTTGTTAAAGGGAAGTTATCTACTTTTAAAGGGTCTCGGAATAAAATTCAGATTTATTCCGAAAGAAATTGCTGATTAATCGCGTGGACCTATCTTGCAATGTGAAAGCTGCTCTACCACGTGACAATATTTCTGTTCTCCAATTTTATTTCTCACCTGGTCTGAAACGCTTTGTAGGCCGAGGGGGACACTGTTCTACTCTTATGCATTTGTTACCTGGTCCTCTGACGAATCCATGATTACAAACGCATCCGGGAAAGCAGGCAGATAGACACATGAATCTTTGGTTATGATTGCTGCAGTTCTTCTGGCAGAGAGCAAAGCATTCATCGAAATGCTCGTTCGGAGGACATTTGGGGCTACCTACAAGAAATCCATACTTAAAGCTCTTGAACTTTCACTTAAGAGAAGTAGTTGCACTTGATATGCATATAAAGAATTCTGGTAATAATGAAAGCTTTTCTTACAGGTATTACACAAAATAATGCAAATACCTGAAATCTGGATAATCATTTTTATTAATATGTTGTTGTGGTTAACCCTTGCCATTATGGACGGGAACATTTTGACCTGATATATATATATTATTTTTATTATTATTATTACAAATGCTGTTTATTATCGGTTGCGGGGTTGATCTGTACAAATGCTGTGGTCCTGCGTCAGTAATCTCTACAAGATTTGCCACCTGTGCTTCGTATGTTAGTTTCCTGAAATTTGTGAATAAAGCGTCATTTAGAGTAATCATCCTGATCATATTGATTCCACTGTACACCGTGGGAAGCGATTTTTATGAATAGATGTTTTTAGCACTTTTAGCAATGAATAGCAATTTTTTTTTTTATAATATGTTTGAATAGTTGTTTGAGAACAGATAATATTTTTAAAAAATACTATTTGTGGGGCATGAGTCTAACATCATTTTACAATTTATTATTATTATTATTATTATTATTATTATTATGTAAGCTTTTCTACAACTCTGCTTCTTCGACTTACCACCTACCATTTCCTGAAAGAATTTTTTTATACAAAAATATTTAAAATGCGTAGTTAGTACACCAATTAAAAAAATAAATAAAAAAACAAGTTATTTATCAGAAATATTTAGAAAATTATTGTATTTTTTCTTCACAAAGCTTACAAGCACTTACATTTCCATAGAAAATTGTGGGTACTACTTTTTCCCCCAAAAAAAGTCAAATTTTAACCCGAATAGTTACTCCTGAAAATATACAAATCTAACCCAAATGGAAATATAATTTAAACTTATTTTTTAAATATGCATGGAAAAATCAGAATTCCTCTAAAATAATTTTAATGCAATTTAATGTTTATTTTTTATTATTATTTAAATCAGACAAATATAATTAAATGTCAGAACCAGAAACTGATTAATTTAAAAAGAACCATAAAGATTACATTTATGGCCGAATTCACTTTATAAAAGGACGCGTTTTATTCGAAAAAAAATTGAATTTTATTTTATATAAGTGTTGGTCCAATCCGACTGATCAAGAAATTTACTCAGATGACGATATGAGCATTTGAATACGCACATCATTCTCCAAGCTTCCTCACCACATTACTCGATGTATTTCAAATACATTTTAATAAAATACGAGATTGCCCAGAAAGTAAAAGTACTCAATTTCTTAAAAATATGTTTTTAAAGAAATAGATTTTTCAAAAATTTTCAAATTCACATACGTATATCAAATACGTAATCAATTTCGATGTTGTCGCCTTCTATCTTAATACACTTTTTAAGCCTAGGAATAAGCTTTCTCTAACATTTGTCAAAAAAGTCTATTTGGCCTATTTGACCCAATGTTTGACACCACTTTGAACCTCATCGACAGTCAAAAACTTTTTTTCGCTCATAAACTACTTCACCTTCTAATAGGCGAAGAGATAAAAATCTGAATGTGCCTGATGAGGTGGCTGTGAGAGGGGAAGTTGATGTTCCAACCGAATGAATCCAAGAGTTGCTTTAAGGCGTTGACTGTGTAGGGACGTGCAATTTTCATACAACAAACAAACTCCTCTTCGTTCATATTCCCTCTTTCTTTGATCTGTTTCGTCCTCCGTAATTTTTAGGTTATCTCAGTACTTCTCAACATTAATTGCTTCCCTTTGGGGAAAAATTCAAAGAGGAGAATCTCTTAACTGTCCTAAAAGACATGGGCTATGATTTTTTGGTTTGAAACAACGATTCTGAGTTTTTCAACCAGTTTTAACACTCACGACATCATTTGAACACAACATTATTCCTCATGATATTATTCCCTTGAACGTTCTTGTAAAAAATTTGGAATGGCGCAATTTCCTATGTAGGAGAAACCAGAATACGCTCCTCAACCCGTAGCCGGTGACATTCGGAATCGAGACTCTCATTTTAAACACTGTACTACAACAAGTGTTTTCAACCGACTGAGGAAAAAGAGTATACATTCTATTTCTAAGAATTTGATCTTGAACGCAGTGCAGTCAAATTTGTTGAAAAAAAATTATTTTTTATTGTCAGAAGTTTTGTGCTCTTACTTTTTGGACAATCCTTGTAAAATATTGATAAAAGTATTATAACTTTCCGTATTCTTGATGGTGGTCTTTGTTGATATCGAGATCTCAGTCTATAATTAAACTTAACATAACTGATCATAAAACTCCCAATATTAGCCAATAGACTGCAATTTCAGTTTTTTTTATTTGGAGTAAAAGTCCAAGAAGCAGAAGAGAAAGAATATATTTTAAGCTCTTACTTTCTTCATCTCCAGGAAGTGGACAGAGTCCTCGAAGAATACACTCCCCTTTTTGATTCCTGAGATATCCTGGAATACAGTCACACCCAGGTATACACTCCTCGCCATAACATATGTCCCCATCCTCACAGATGTTGCAAAAGTTGATGCACTCCACTTCCTCTTCGTTCGAGGGGCAAATCGACTGCCCTCCGCTCAACCCTGAAATTTTAACTGTGTTGAGAATAAAATAAATGGCTAAAATCCTAAGCATTTTCAGGTTTCCTGTTTTATACAGTCAGTGGCATATACAGAAAATATCGGAAAAGGAGGCTCAAAACTAATGAAAAACAGGCAAAAAAAAATTTAGTTCACAAAATTTAATTGTGCTTGTTTATTTCATACATTATTTATGCTTACTTAGTCCTTAATTTACAAATAAACCAAATATTAACTTCAAACTCAAATTGAGAAGTAAAATATTACAGTATGATAGCTTCAGTGGTGTTGCGTGGATTTCTGTAAGCCGGGACAATTCCTAAATTTCCCCCTCCCCTTATAGAAATAAATAATAATAATATCACGAGTGCTCATTGTGTGCATGTGAAAATTAAATTTCTTATAGTTTAATACGCTAAAACGAATAAAAAACATTCTACGAGGGTAGAACCACAAAGTCTTTAAAAAGTTTATAAATAAACAAACCAATCATTTACCTGAACACTCCTACATATTCGGAGAATCGTTTAAAAATAAATAAATATGACTTTACAGCACCGCTCTTCTAAAGTTATTTAGAAGAGCAATGGTGCAATATCAATGCAGCAGCACTCTTCTAAATAACTAAGAAATTGAAGAAAATAAATGTCACCTGTTCACTGAAACGCTTATGAGTTGTTCAAAGACAATTAAAGAATAATTCAAAATTCAAAATGGACACACTAATTACATTTGCTATGTTACAACATTCCATTTCAAAATTCGAAAAGTGGAATATATCTTCTAATTTTGAATAAAATATTTGACAAGCCTTTAACTTCATTCCAGATACTAAAGGCAACTATCCCACTGACAGGTCGCTAAATTTAAGCCTCTCAGTTACTACTATTCTTACTTGTAGCTATATAGAAAGCTCTTATTTCTTACTAAAAATCTTAAATTTTTTGGCTAATAAATTCAATTCTTAAGAATTCCTATTGCACTATTAAATTCACGAAGTTAATTATCCTTTTTTAATTACTATTACTTTTTAAAAATAACTTTAAAGTAAAATCGCAGTTCTGGGCATCTGAAGCCCAAGTTCAGTACCAAAAGACCACAAGATGTACAAATTAAAAGCCGTGAGGCTCATGGGCTTCAGATAAGTTATCTAACGTATTTAACATCACATAAATATAAGTATATTTGCGAATCTTACAACTCTATTTTGAACCACTTTCACGAGTCCAAATGCCTCGAAATTCTGCATAAATACCTATATTGCCCGATGACATAAACGTATCTGATCTATTGGCCGTGGCCTGATCCTGCAAACAGGATTATCCAGCTCAGCCGCTCCTTGCCGTGCGGGACCATGGCCTCTTCTACCTCCCCCCCCCACACACACACACGCTATACTACTAGATATTTTGGTCCTATGCTTAAAAACAACAAACAACTTTGAAGAAAACAATAAAAAAAAAAACGTTTTAAATTTGGCTTGGATTTCCTAATCATACATGTTATTTTGACTGTGAGTGAAATTACAATAAGGAAGAGGCACGTGTCCTCGTGCCCAACTACTAGATCCGTCACTGCATCCAAAACCATTTTCCATCTGCAATTTCAGGAATGAGATTTTCCGATTTTTTTCTGGTTTTCGAGGAAGTATATTTTGGACAGTACCAAACAACATATTTTTATCGTGTGAATTGTTTTAATTGAATTACAATTTTCAATACAATTATTGATAAAAGACATTAAAATATTCTTTTCGTCACAACAAAAAATTAGTAAAAGACATAAGAAATATACTATTTTCAACACAACAAAAAAATAAGAAATAAAGGGAAATCGTATAATCTTTTAATAATGTATAATTTAATTAAAATAAATAAAAAGAAGTAAAATTAACAGCTTTCTTTCCTCATTTCAACGCCTGCATTCATTGGCTATTACTTAAAGTAACCGAGACGCCTTCCACCCGGAAAAAAATTATCTTACTCCTTACCAAGTATAAATGCGGATCATTTCTTTAAATTAAAAGCAATGGGTCATATTTCAACATTAAGAAATACTTTTACCTATGTGTGAAATTATAATTTTATATTAAGAAAATCGCATTAACAAATATAAATAATTACATATGATGGGTCTAGAGATGTATCCCCAAACGTCTCATATTTTTATTAAATGTAAAAACTTTTTTATATCAGTATTAATAATAAGAATTAAATTTTTATGCTCATTAAGTATAGTGCTAAAATTTATATTATCCTAGAGTTTATTCATAAATCTAATACAATATTCTATTTATTGATTATCATAATTACAATCAACACTTTTGTATTTATGAGCTAAATATTTATAAATATCCTTAATAATATGTAGGCTAGTACAATCTATTTGGTTAACTTTAATAACAAAATCCCTAAAAAAATTTTATTTCTTTTTGCTTCAGAACAATAAGAAAGTATTTAGTACTTTTAGAATCGAAATCTTTATCAAATTTATTATTTAAGATATATATATATATATATATATATATATATATATATATATAACATATCCATACATTTTCTCTAATTATTTCTACCTCTGTTTTTTTCTTTTATTTTTAATATTATTACAAACGTCGAGCACATTATAACTATATTACTCATAAAAATAATCTTTGCTGTCACCGTATTTAAGAATTTGAATAATATTTTATTTAAATATCATAGCTTTAAAACCATGTAGGTATAAAATATTGTAAGCTCTAATTTAATAATTTTCAAACTGTTGTCGTCTTTTATTATAATGTTCAATCTTAATGATAGTTAACTGAACATTTTCAAATTTATGTTATAAAAAGACCAAATTTTAATTTTATTGTAGTTTTTATTTTCCCTAAAGATTTTAGTATCATACCTATGTTGATTAATACGTATATTGGTTATTGCAAGTTTGTTCAATATATTTTTAGTCATATATTTTATATTCTAATGTGTAAGCACAGTTATAAGTTTTACAAAAAAATAAACTTTGAGTTAACATTAAGTTGCTCAAAATTAATCACCTTACATTATTTTGCACTTTTTATTAATACATATATCGTAATTTAATTTAATGTATTTAAAATTACAATTGTACTTCACATTTTTTATACTATTCATCTTATTATTACTATTTTACAACGTTTTTCTGAATTTCACTTGGTGTGTGTGTGTGTGTGTGTGAGTGTGTGTGTCATCAAATTTTCGATCGCTAATTTAACCAACTTCCCATCAAGCTAGAGCTTTGAAATTTTGGGAATCGTTCGTACTCGCCTAACAATGCAATATTAGACGTTTGCGACTAATTTTAACTAATATTTCAATAATTTTAATAAGTCAAAATATTCTTTCCTCTCGGCACTTTTAGGATTGAGGAAAAAATTTCTTTCCCCCTCTGGGAGCACCGGGCACTCCCCACGCCGCATGAGGAATCGTAAACCTTCTGTACTCACAAAGAGGAGATACTATCTCCCCTTTACTATCTCCGAGATAATAAGGGTTGCTGACTTTTAGTCCGTAATCATTCACAAGAAAGAAAATTTCCAATATTTGGCACCATGTCTTATCACAACAATTTTTTCTGAATTCTGGCTCCCATTCTTTTTTTTAATAGAATGACTTACAAACTTTCAAATGCATGTTTTGATTTTATGAGTATTATGAATTTTTTAATACTCTCACAAATGTCTCTTTTTAAGTAAATTTTAAAGTTAAAAATAACTAACAGTTTTAACTAATATTTCAATAATTTTCTCTAATAAACTTTGCCACCATATAAAAACGTTGTTTTTAAAAACGTTGGTTTTTATATCGAAATATTTACTCTGTATACAAATATATATTTCTATATTCATTCTTATATTTATATTCATTATTGCAGAAAATCCTTGTTTTATATTTCCAATGAATTTGTTTATCAATAGCTACCCCATTTATTAAATTATCTGTAGCAAATTTATGACATGGATCATAGTTGCAAGTAATTTCATCCCACAAATCGCCTCCTGCAAACTTCTCATTGCCATATCATTTCCCTACCAAAATTGCGTCTAACCAACTTAATCCTCAGATGAATTGTGAAACATTTTCCTTTATCAACCTTTTTTTATATAAAATCTACCAACCAATCAAATATAAATTAATGCATAAACATATAGAACTTATTGAAATAGTAATCTTTACACAAAAAAACCTTCAACTGCAGAAAATTATGACACAAAAGTGCAAAATCAATAAGGTTTGTAAGAAAGCAATCCAACACACCAGCAGTTCAATCTGGAAATTTTTAACTATCAAAAAGACAAGAGATATCTAATATCAGTAGTCCCAATTACAAAAAAAAAAAAAAAAAAAAAAAAAAAAAAAAAAAAAAAAAAAAAAAATTGAAATTCGAAAGAATAACAAAACTCCACACACCCCTCCACTAATTAACTTTGATTTTAATTTCTCCCTTTTCTTATTAAAATACCTTCCTTCCCCTCCATCTTTTTTGTTTACATTTTCGAATAATTTATGATATGACTTATTTAGATTACTCACATCATGCATTTTTCACGCGTCTTTAACTGAGACTTCTGAACCTTAAAGGTTTTCATTGGTAAGTTTTATTTTATAAAGAAAGCATCTTTCTTTAATATAATTATATTTTAAAAGTTTTAATTTGGTTCGAATCTCAATTTCAAACCTTCTTTTCAAATTAGATAGTTAATTCTTTTTTTAGATTCAATAGAGGTACAACGCACTTTCGAAAAACTTTAAAAACGTTTTCAAAATAGAATAAAAGAACAAAACAGAGCCCTTTAATTCTGATTAAAAGTTGGGTTTTTTTCTGTAGATTCATAGATTCAACACTTTTAGAAAAAGAAATATATTAAGACTGTCTTTGCCAAATGTCAAAAAGCCTGGTAGAAATTTCGAACACATTTTCAGACAAAAAATAATTCTAATTCTCATATAAATTCGCGACCCTGTAACATATACATCTGTTTATGATGTAGTATTCTTAAAATTTATGATTATTCCAAAAACGCACAAATTCTCAAATGAATACGTAAAGTCTTAATGCGGTATAGCATTACAGTATAGGAGTCGAAACATAAAACACATTTTATACAAGAGAAAAACAACAAATTCGGATAGAGAAATGAGTAATATTGTTTAAAACGCTGCTCTTTAAAAGATAGTGAAGTCAGAATGCAAAATTAATATTCGAGCGCCTTTTTTTTATAGCGAAAAGTGTTTAAATTTCGGTTCCTACACTTAAACATTATGCGAAGACAGTTTTAATAAGATTATACAGCATTAAAATATAATTCCATATAAAAACTATGAAGATTTTTTTTTTTAAAAAAAAAGGACAATATCCGGATCGTTGATTGTTAATATTGTTAGACAAATTATACGAATCAATTTTTCTACATACCGAACCACAATAAAAGTGCGAACAAGGAACTTATATTAAGCATGTTCATGAAATAAGTGTGAATTACTCAAACTGCAGAAGCGATTTGCTGGAATAAATAGAAAATTGACCAAAATTATTGTGCGCACGTCTACTGAAAGAATGTGATGTTTCAGGTATTTTTAAGCTCACGTGCACTGGAACAATGGAATTTCTTTCGAACAGAAAGAAACTGAAGAGTCAGGAAATCATAGATAGTCTACAGAGAGAGCTTACTCAGTATTTCAAACGGCTGTTTGATTCGAATGCACCAAAAAACTCAAACTAAGCATTATATTCGGTACATTAAGCGAACAAAAAAAATCTAAATTTCATTTGTTTTTTAAAATTTATAGTAGCAATTCAATTTTTAATTCGTGCAGGGTTGAATACTCATGAAAAATATAGCTATGATGATAAACTAAGTATTATCTAGAATGCAACATTAGTTTTTTCAATCTTTAATAAACTATAATATAGTTACTCAGCATGTAACGATCAACGACACGTGATCAAATAATGAATATAGAAGGATCTCACTTTTATTACAAGTTTTCATTTAACTTACTATGTACATAAGTGTGTAAAAAATATGTGTTTCTATAATTTGTACTCAAATTTTGACTAACTTCCTATCATCCAATCGAGCAGACATTTTGCATACAGTTGAAAGTTTGATGACAATATAATACTATGGTATGATCCAGCAGTGACGGACTTTATGGCGGGGGGGGGGGGGGGGATATGAGAACCTTGCCTTTAACAACGACTACATGAATTGGAATTTTGCTCACACGTATGGCTCATGCAATTGCTTTTTAGTCTTAAATTTCCAGTTTAAGAAGAATCAAATAAATATCAGTGAAAAAAAAATTTAATCAAGCCTTTATTTAAAATGGACTAAAATGTATATAAAAATATTTTTAGTGTAAAATAATATGTAATTTATAAAGATTTGGGACGTTCATACTACTTTTTTTTATCTGATATATAAGTAAGTAGTAATATATATATATATATATGTGTGTGTGTGGGGGGGGGTAATTAAGGTATCCGTACACCTTTAAAATGTCATTTTTGTAAACAATTTCTGATTTTCTAGTTTTAATGTCAGTTTAAAATTTAAACTTTTTTCTTTCTAATAGGGCTTGAATTTTGCTTATACCTTACTTAGAACTTAAGTTACAGGGATTTGAATTTTACTCGCTAGCTAATTTTCAATTGCATTTCACAAAGCGGTAACCGTGGCAACAACAAAAGTATAACAATAGTGCCCCGATGCATGGCATTGCATTTTGCGTATATTTCCGCTATTATAAATCTTTTATTAATTAAAGAAACGAAAGAAAGGTAATTTAATAATGAGAGAGTGATAAAAACAGGGTTTATACAAATGCTTTGCTTATAATTTCTAGTTTTAGACACTTGAAAGTAAATTTAGGTAGTATCCTATTTTACGGGGGCTGTTTGGCGACATAATAGATTTTGGCGAAAAATCGCCAAATTTTCTTCTGGATACCTCTCTTTTGATAATTTTTCAATAAAAAAGCTGGAAAATTTCAATATCACTACTTTTTCGCACTGGACTGAATCCTATTAGGACATATCACTAAGTAACGCGAATTTTGAAAATGGAATCGTTGTTAAAGGCGTTAAAAACGGATCGTTATTAAAAATTTGGTTTTGCAGAATGGAAGAAAAAAATCAGCATTAAAAAGTATTAGAAATTCGAATGATATCACTTTCAAAGAAATAAACTGAATGTCATTAGATTTGTTTGGTAAATGATGTCGGCAACCCCCCCCCCCCCCCCCAGATGGATGGAGACGTCTCTTCATTTCAATGAATTCCTTCCGTTTTGCTCACCGTTTTCTCAGTGTTTTATTCAGCGAATTCTTATATGTTATTCTTTAGAACTACAAAGCTTACAAAGTTGTCTTCCCAACAACACGCAATCTTATTTCCAGTTGAAACGACTATGAGTTGGAAAAATCTCGAATTTGGCACCACTTCAGCAGGATTTTGAAAATCGCACCAAGCAGCCTCCGATTACTAGGATTTTATTAAAACTTAATTTCCCCCCCCCCAAAAAAAAAATAGAGGGGAGGTAGTTGCCTATATGATCCGAGCAGTTCGCGTGCCGCTTGTTGAAACAACACCGAGTTTTTCTACACTGCGAATTCCCTGTGCGCTCGTCGAAAAATCAATAGAAAACCTGTTGGGCAGTCTTTTGACGCGTAATCATCTGCTAGCTGAAGCGAAACCAAATCTTTATTTTAAGTTTGGAAGGAGCGGAAACATATTTACTTCGTTCCGTCACGGTCTTGATTAACTTTGTCAATTTCCGCCTTTCTCACCTCTTGGTTGAGCTAGCTGTCAGAGAAAGTCACAGTTAATCTGTAACCACAGGTACAGTTAAGAGCCTCTATTACTGATTTATTTTCTATGTATTAAAAAGGGTATGTGCTTATTGTTATACTAATAATGAAGGGAACTGTAATGGGTAATGCAAAGAATTTACTCAAATATTAAAAAATAATGCCTAGAAAAAATTACATCAAATGAACACTTGAAAACAATTATCTTAATTATGAACAGATGTATTAATTTATTGCTTCTGCACCATGTTTACTCATATTGTAGACAATGTATCAATGAAGTTCTGCTACATACTGGAAAAAATTTTCTTTTATTAAATATGTAAGCAAATTACTTTCTCGTTATGTTTTCGAGATAAACACGCAAGAAATATTGAGCTGAATACAACTTCTGATAATGAACTGACTTTCGGATTTACTGAAATGCTCATTATAAGCCAGAAAGAACTATTTAGAATTTTTAAACTCTTAAAAACAATTATAAAACCTGAACTTTTAATTAAAAATTTGAGAAATAGATGGAGAACATGAAATATTTTACAATACTAACATAAAATGAATTAATAAGTAGTCTTATATAGTCAAGAGCCATATTCTTAGTTTTTATGAGCGAGCCACCTAAATGCATACTATAAGGTTGCTTATTTTAAAACACAGGGATCCCTTCATTCGAAGGTTAACTATATAGGATGCGGCAAAAATAACTCTTCGATTTCAAATATAAATAATAAAGCAATGATAGGTGTTATTTAAAATTTTATTTCACAATTTTAAAGAGCCATATTTACCATTTTGTTTTTCCTATTCACCATAACTTCGTTTTGAAAATGATATCTTCCAAATGCCGATCTTCACTTTCTATGCATTTCTGAAGTCTCACCCCGAAGTTCCTCATTACCCTCCTAGTCATTTCTTGCGGTATTGCTAATTTCTCAACAGATAACAGCTTTCAGTTCCGAGGTTGTTTGTTGCCTATTTTTGTAAACTAGTGTCTTCAGATGTCCGCAGAGAAAGTAGTCACAAAGCGATTGATCTGGGAAATGTGCAGGCCATGAAATGTCACCTTGTTGAGAGATCAGACGTTCCGGAAACATTTATTTCAACAAGTCCACGGATATTCTGGCTATGTGGGCTGTGACGCCATTTTGTTGTAACCATTTAGTCAAATTTCTAATGCTCGAACAGTTTTGGCTGCAGGAAGTTATGTAACATATTCACTCAACGAGAAGTTATCACAACTGCTTTGTCACTCTTCTCAGAAAGGTATAGGCCTATAATCTCAAAATCTTCAACGCACACCAAACAGTAACTCGATTATTATACAGAAGTAGTTCATGAATTTGTCTTGAATTGTTCGGAGTTCAGCAGTGAAAGTTACGTTTGTTCATACACTCTAAAAAAGGAAAGTGCCATTTAATAACGCCATTTGGAACATTTTGCAGAATAGCCTCAGAAGATGCAGTGCGGTTAGCCCAATCATGGTCATTAAATTCCCCGTTGACCAACATTTTATAAGGATAGAACTTCAAGTCTAAGTGTAAAATTCTTCTTACACTCCAATCAGAGATCTCATAACGGTAGTATGCCTGCGAGGTGAACAATTCAGGTATAGAATGACCTGTCTTACTGCTTTGACTTGCTGTGGTGTATGTATGCTACATGGTCTGCCAGGAGATTTACACTTTAAAGCCGAGCTTGATCTTCGAAAAGTTTAGACCCACAATAAAATAGTTTCCTTATCAGGAATTTAATCAATTTCAAAGCGTCTACGAATGAATTACTGTGAAGTGATGACAGAGTCGTCATTTTTTAAATACGCCTCCATAACGAAAGCACAATGCTCACCATTCCACATCCTGAAGGTTATTGAAATGGTGAACATCTGCCACTCAAAGCCAATTCATGATTCATGGTGCACAACCCACAGTAGTAGTGGGAAATCGGGGATTTATTTCTGCAGCCCCCTGTGCTATCTGAACAATTCTCGATCCTCTCTGAATATTTCTAACTTTCTAAACTAATTACAATTGATTAGCCATTTTTTCCATTTTTAACAAATAGACCGGTTAGGGTTTACTTTACTTTTAAAACATCTAGAGACACTACAATAAATTAAGTAGTTAACAGCTTAAGGCTCCCATCAATCAGCTATTTTGATTTCTAGAACATAAAGTTATTCTTATAGAATTTTTATTTTCCTCCTCAAAACTGGATTATTTTATCTATTTGAATGCAAAAAATTGTATCCTAAATAACAAAAAATAACTGTAGTTTTCTAAGAATTATATTTTTCTTCCGATTGTTAAAAATATTTTTAATTATTTTAATGATTTTTTTTTTTTTTTTTGCTTGGGGTTGTTAAAATTATTTTTAAATAATTTTTTCAAAACATCGGAGAGAAAACGTAACTCCTCAGAAACCGTCGTTTTTTATCTTTTATTTTTATTTCTTTATTGCTCTATCAGTCGCACCTTTATTGCATTCCAATAGATAATGTAGTCTATATTTGAGGAGAAAAGTAAAAATTCTACAGGATTAACATTAGTTTCTCGAAATCAAAATGGTTGGACGATTGAAGCCCCAACATATTTCTACATCTACTTATTACTCTCATTTCTTACATTTGGACAGGAAAGAAAATAAGAACCACTGCTATTATAACCGTTCTACCAGCAGTCATTTCGACACTTAGTATAAACTTCCTTTACAATTAACAAAAGCGAAATTTATTCGTGATTCAATTGTACTTCTTTACATTATTTGTACTTTGAAATAACCTCAAGAAGGATTTATATGATGTTATTTGATTTGTGAATCTTTTCTTGTGAACGAATCGTGACTTATGTAAATTAGATTAAACATATTAAAGTATTATGAATAAGTGAGAGAGATCAGATAGTGGAATTGGAAGTACTTATAAGCGTTGAAGAGTTTGAAATTTGGAGGAGTAATTTGTACACACGACATTCAGTATGAGGAGATGAAACCTTCATCGTTAGTGAAATTGCAATTGGATCCTGGATATTTTTTCCGAATTTGGATCCACCTTTGAAATTATTAAGATTAGTACAATTTTCAATTATACTTTTTATTGAGGACACGTGAAAGCTAGAGTAGCACCAATGTTAATTTTTAATAATTCCTAGATAAGAATAAGGATAGTTTAAGGATCTGAGTCACTGATTCTATAAGTCATTTATTGCTTTGTGAAATTTATGACCTCGGATAAGATCTTTTTTTAGATAAGAATAAATATATTTTGAAGTTTGAGTTACTGATTTTTTAGACGATTGATATAACCTAGTGAAATTTATAATCTTGGATAAAATCCTTTTGTCTCCTTAGATAAGAATAAGTATAATTTAGAGATTTGAGTGACTTATTTAAGTGATTGATTGCTTAGAGAAAATTATAGAACAGAGATTATGAATAGCGAAGCAAGGATATCAGAACACTTGAACGCAGATAAAAATGGACACTGATATTGTGAAATGCACTAGTTGTTGGATAGCTATAGTTTTGAGCCTCTATTGAAGCTGTACGGATTTAAAGCGGAGTGCATCAATTTAAAATAGTGTTCTTCAAACTTTGTCGATTGCTAGAATCTTTAGATCTATAAGGTTTCAACGAGGAACCCTATCGAACTCTTAAGAGAATATATTTTAAAATAATTTTTAAATTAAATCAATATGTTATAGGTACCATAAGTAATGAAAAGTGTTGCATTTTTCATTAAACATTTTCAACATATATTTCATGTAATTTACTCATACACAATTTAATACATTATCTCGTGCTCCAGATGTTACCTACCCTTACATTACATTCAGTGACTGGGTTTGATTGCATTTTTTTGCACATACTGTTGAAATCTTAGTCTATTGTCATAATCTGTAGTGGCAATTCATATTCTGCCCTTATTTTGTTTTTGCTTCCACACACGCCTAAAAAGATTGACAGCGGCAGCTTTAGATAATTGAAGTCATGAAAATCCCACAGCAAACGTGAGTTTATTTTTGCATACACATAGACAAAATAACTAAAAATCCAGAGCTATTATTACGGACGTCGTTAGCCCGCATGTGAAGCTTCTAATTAATTTTCAAAGATAATTATATTATATTATATTATATTATATTATATTATATTATATTATATTATATTATATTATATTATATTATATTATATTATATTATATTATATTATATTATATTATATTATATTACATTACATTACATTACATTAGATCGATAGATAGATAGATAGATAGATAGATAGATAGATAGATAGATAGATAGATAGATAAGGCTGGAATGAACGGAGGCAGACGAACAGACAGACAGACAGGAGCAGACAGATAGACAGATAGACAGATGGGCAGATGAACAGACAGACAGATAGATAGATAGATAGATAGATAAGATAGATAGATAGATGAGATAGTGATAGATATGATGTAGTAATGATAGATAGATAGATGATGCAGTAGATAGATAGATAAGATAGAAGTAGATGATATAGATAGATAGAGATGATAGATAGATAGATGAATAGATAGATAGATAGATAGATAGATAGATAGATAGATAGATAGATAGATAGATAGATAGATGGACCGCTGTAACCTAGTGGTCAAGGTTGTGGACTATCAGCCGGCGGTTTTCGTTCAGCCACGGGTTCGATCCTTGGCCGCCAAAGACCCGCCGTGTAGACGGGATGCACGTTAAATCTGTTCGGGGCCCAAAGTCCTCCCGTTGGCGTGGGGTGGATGTTAAAAGAGGGGGTGCCAGCTCGGGTGTCGTCCTCGTCACTTGACAGTTGGTTCAAAATTACGAGGTCCGTCGCCAATAGCCCTCGTGTTGCTTCTAGTGCGACGTTAATAAAAACTAAAAGACAGACACTCCGTGCGCCTACTCCAACTCTGTAATGGTGTCTTCTCGAGCAAAGCCTTTCACCCCGCCTAGCAGAATATTGCTCTGCTAGTAGTAGTGCCCTCTGGTAGTGAGATCAATTTCGTTCTGTGACAGCGATGAGTCATGCTCCATATCTCTTTACACACACATACATACAAACACACATGTGCATAGATATATATATATATATATATATATATATATATATATACAGGGGGTGGACAAAAATATGGAAACACCTTGTAAAATGCATGTTTGAAAAGAAAGATTGATTTTAATGAAATATGTAAGTGGCGCTGGCGTTTTTGACTACTAACGCCACCTATACAACTTCGTAAATGTGCTAAACAGTTCAGTTGTTGTCGGAGTACTGTTATGTGAGGTTGTCATTGCATTATGTCAGAGTTAACTGACTTCGAACGTGGGCAAATTGTTGGAGCACGTATGGTAGGTGCTTCCGTAAGCAAGGTAGCCGAGGTGTTTAGTGTTTCAAGAGGTACTGTATCGAAGATTTATTCTGCATATTTGAAAAGCGGAAAAACATCATCTGCT
The DNA here is from genome assembly GCA_019974015.1 of Nephila pilipes. Classification (NCBI taxonomy): domain Eukaryota; kingdom Metazoa; phylum Arthropoda; class Arachnida; order Araneae; family Nephilidae; genus Nephila; species Nephila pilipes. The sequence goes on along the minus strand of BMAW01041347.1, from coordinate 361,184 downwards.
AAATCACAGCGCGGACGAAAGTGTGTGCTGAGTGATCGTGACAGACGATCATTAAGGGCAATTGTGACGAAAAATAAGAAGACCACAGCTGCAAAAGTTACTGCTGAAATGAATGTTGTGTTACAGAACCCTGTGAGTACCAAAACAATTAGAAGGGAGCTTCATAAACAGGGAATTTCTGGCCGTGCTGCAATTGAGAAGCCACTCATCAGTGATGCTAATGCCCGTAACAGGAAAAGGTGGTGTTTAAGTCATAAAGCCTGGACTATAGGGCAGTGGAAGCGTGTAATATGGTCTGACGAGTCTTCTTTCACATTGTTTCCCACTTCTGGCCGAGTTTACGTCTGGAGAACGCCATCTCAAGCCTATAATACAGACTGCTTGTTGCCAAGAGTGAAACATGGCGGGGGTTCTGTTATGGTTTGGGCAGCCATATCGTGGTTCTCTGCTGGCCCCATGATAACTGTGTCAGGGCACATGACTGCCAAGACTTATGTGAACATTTTGGCAGATCAAGTTCATCCCATGGTACAAACTTTGTTCCCCGATGGTGATGGTGTCTTCCAAGACGACAAAGCCCCTGTTCACACAGCTCACATTGTCCAGGACTGGTTTTCTGAGCACGAGGAGGATTTGTCCCATCTCCCCTGGCCACCACAGTCACCAGACCTGAATATTATCGAACCTTTGTGGTCTACATTGGAACGGAAAGTGCGTTCTCGTTATCCACCGCCAACATCGTTATCTGAACTTGCCACCGTTTTGCAGGAAGAATGGTATAATATTCCCTTGGCACACATACAGGAACTGTATTTATCCATTCCGAGAAGACTGCAAGCTGTTTTGGATGCCAACGGGTTTCCTACACCATATTAAGCAAAGAAACATGTTTTTTAAAAGGTGTTTCCATATTTTTGTCAAACCCCTGTATATATATATATAAACACGAAGCAACAAGTGTAGATGTCTTACAATTTTCTTTTCGAATTTTTATTTTCACTCACGGAAACAACACTGGCCGTAAGTCTACGACCATGCCCATTAATCTACCGCAGCCAATTCATTACATTTCAAATTATCTATATGAATGATTTTGATTGTTTATTAACGTCGTACTGAGAAGAGAAGAAATACGAGGGTTATTGGTGATAGCCCTTATAATTTTGAGCTTTCATCAAGCAACAAAGGCGACCCATAAGCTAGTACTTCCCTCTTCAAATTTCCTCGCAACGTCATCGAAAGAACTTCGTACCTCATTTAGATTTAACGTGCATCAGCGCAGCTACAAGGCCGGTCTTTAGTGGCATCAGGGCTTGAACTCACAGCTCGATGTGTACAATGCCTGACGCGAGCTCACGACCATGACCACTAGGCTTTTACTGCCGGGTTTTATTAAAGGTGTCGTTCTACTAAGTTGGGAAAAAAAATTTCGCTATTTAAATTTTTCTAAGAATTTTTTAGAGTTCTTAAAAGATTACATCAGTGATGTTAACAGTTTTATTTGTCCGTTAGTCTAATGAATATAGATTGCGCTTTTTTCCTTCTTGATTGACAGTTTATCTGTTTCTTCTTTATCATCGTTACTTGACCGAGGTTCAAAATTAAGAAGTCAATCGCCAATAGCCCTCGTTTTCCTCCTAGTGCGACTTTAATAAAACCAAATTGTTTCTTCTTTAAATTCATTTGTTATGCTTGAAAATCGAGAACTCTGTAAAAACAGGGCAAAAATCACTTTCGGAACTGCAGTCTGAAACAAGGGTCGGCAAACTACAGCCCGCTGGTTAATAGTGTTTTTACATGAAAATGTATGATGTATTGCAACTTTATTTATTTTAGTACTTACAAGAGCGTTTTTTGCAAGTTCTCAAGACTTCTCCAATTTTTAATGTCCATTTGACTGTACAATTGAAGACTTTCCAGAAAAGGACGCTCAAATGAATGGATCCAATCTAACTTTATAAATACCTTTCGGAGCATAGTTCATGCTATTTATACTTATTCCGTTATCTGGGAGTACTTTATAGTGTTAACAGATATTTTTAAAAACAGGATATGCAAAATTGTAACATAGATAAGAAATAACAGATAATTATTTTTAAACAACTTTACTGATAATAAGTACTAACTCCAAAATATCAGTAAGCCCTGAGGTGTCGTACTTACCTTCTTTGGTAAGTCCGGTCATCCCTCCCCCGAGCACCTAATTATCTTTTCCTTTTTCCATGAGGTTAATTATCTTCAGTAAACATGGGTGATACACTACCGGGATACCCTAACTATCCTTCTCTGTTTTCGACCGTTCTTTTTGTAAAAACCAACTTGTATCTTTTTCCACTTTTTCCAAAAAGTCCAGATGACAGTTACACCTCGTTTGGCGCAGCACAGCCATATCTGACACTTGTGCCATTAAAATTCATCATCATATTGATTGATTGTTTTTATTAACGTCGCACTAAGAAGCAACAAGAGGGCTAAATACACCATACAGACAGCCAATAGCAGCTACTCGCTAACATTCAATACAAATCCTTCTTCTCAGTGAGTGATTGTTTATTAACGTAGCACTAGAAGCAATACGTTTGCTATTGGCTACGAACCTCATAATTATGAATCTCGATCAAGTGACCACCTCCCTCTCCAAATTTTCACACCATGTAAGTGGGAGGACTTCACAGATTTAACGAGCATCAGTCCCGCTACACGGCGGATCTTAAGTGGCATCTGGGCTCGAACATGTGATTCAACGAAAGCCAAGCCGGTTGCGAGTCAGCGACCATGACTACTAGGCTATCGTGGACACTTCACCATCATACGCATTGAACTTTAGCAGGAGGAAATATCATATGCGAAAAGAGAAATTCAACGCATTAATATAAAACTTAACCAGTTCCATAATATGTTTATAAATAAATGGAAGTACTTTATTCTTTTTTTTTTCGGGGGGGGGGGAAGAGTCATAGAATGTATATATGAATTTCATGTAAGAATATTTTTTTTTTCTAATGGTAACAAATTTAACTTGTTACTATGTGAGTATAATTACTCAGGTAAACATCTTTGACTTTGTTTCCTGACTAGCCGAATCCAAAAAATGTTACAATCAGAGGTTAACAAAACCAGTTTGACAATTATATTTGACTTAAACAGAGCTATTAGTGCCATTTATAAAGATTATGGAGTAAATTGTGAATCAACGTGAAATGTGTTTTACCAACTGCGATTGTTTGTATTAAGAAGAACAACATTAGAATCCATTATCCATTCCTTAAAATCGTTACTATTCCGGAGTTAGAAGATTTTTGACTTCGTGGAAGGAGAGAGAGTTGTTTAGACTTAAAGTTCCGGCTGCGTGTCGAACCCGTGACCACTGAGTTCAAAGAAAAGTTGTCCAGTTCCTTTTTGTTGCGTCCTTATCAACTAGATGAAAAGAGGCGTACCTGTCGACTAGTTAAGAGATTTTCAGCATACTTCCAATCAATTATCATCGTGATGATACGCTGATAAATATTCTGACAGATTTTTGCAGAGGATGTCGTTTTTCCAGCCGTTACTGCTATTGATATAAATCTTCTCATTGCTGTAATGAGCTTTTCTTTGAACAATTCCCTTTGAAAGTCATCGGTTGCCTGTAGTTAAGTAGCTGGTCTCGTAGACACTTGCGCTATAGCCAAGTGTTTTGCTTCAGGGAATTATGCAACCTGTCATTCAAGGCTACGTTACCAACTGGTGTTCAAATCTCGGGTCACCAATTTGGCATGGGGCCACGGTAGTCTAGTGGTCATGGTGATGGACTTACGTTCGGGGTTTTCGTCGAGTCGTGGATTCGAGCCTTGATGCCACTAAAGACCCACAGCGTAGTTGAGGCTAATGCGTGTGAAATCTATCTCTGCTCCAAGTCTTCCTGTTTGCGTGTTATAGAAGTTAGGAGAGGGAGGTGCTAGATCAGGTGTTGCCCTATCACTTGACCGTCGTAGATCCATTCCAACGTCGGATGATGAAGATTGAAATCACCAAGAATAAAAATTGGGTCACTCAGAGATCAGAAAAGATTTTATTAATGAAATATTTAATCATTGTGGAGCATAGCTATATATACATACACACACACACATACATATATATATATATAATACACACACACACATATATATATATATAATACACACACACACACATATATATATATATAGCTATGCTCCACAACGATTAAATATTCCATTCAAAATCTTACGATTGAGTGAAATGAGTGACAAATTCACAAGCAGCATTTTTGTTTTCAGTTATTAATGCGCTTTCTAATCTGTCGATTTTATGAATACAAAATATCATCTTATTTGGGAAAGTAAATTTGATCTTTTACTTTAGAAAGTTTTCTTGGGAAAATCCAGAAATCAGCTTTCGAAAAAAAAAAGTGTTTATTATCAGACGGACTTATTTTTAATTCCTCTACCCTTTAATTCATTGCAACCAATTCATAAATTACGCACATAGGAAAGAAAAGCTATAATTACTATCTTCTTTTTGAAGGTGGTCACGGAAGCCTAGTCGTAGTGGTCGCGGAGTGGCGTTTCGTCGAGTCGTGGATTCGTGCCTTGATGCAACTAAAGACCCACTGTGTAGCGGGGCTAATGCACATCGAATCTAATTGAAGTCCTGAGTCCTCCAAGAGGCGTTGTGCAGAAATTTGGAGAGAGAAGTGACAGCTTAGGTGTCATCCTCGTCACTTGACTGAGGTACAAAATTACAAGGTCCGTAGCCAATATCCCTCGTGGTGTCGCCAATATTCCTCAGCACGACGTTAAGAAACCATCACAATTACTCCTTTTGAGGTAATAAGAAAAAATTTATTGATGATGCAAAAAAGTTATCCACGAAGCAAACTAAAAAGGATAAAAGTAATGTATATGCATAAATCAATCAGTGGCGTAACGTGGGAGTAAAGGGAGCAATGATTTTGAGTGGCGCAGATGTGGGGGGTGGCCTAGAGGGTAAATCTTGTCAGCAGCATGAGGTCATAATCATTATTTCAGATAACTATACTGTTATCGGGACTGCAATAGTACTTATACAAAATTCTTAGGCAGTGTGATAGGTGGAAGTTATTCATAATAGGTTTGTAATATCTTACCTAAACAAATATATATATTATTACAAATTTGTAAATATTATTTGTATTTGTTTTAAAATATCTCAGACAGATCGGAAATATTCAAATTATGGGCACAAGTCGTGCAATTTAGGAATATTCAATGTTAAAAAAAAAAACGGCATTTCTAGTGATTTGGTGACCGTTTGGCAGGATTCTTGTCGATTTGGTAATATTTTAACAAGATTTGGTGAAAAATAGATATTTCTAGAAAATTCCATCATCGAAGCACTAGGATCAATATTAAGCGAGATAGTCTAGAACCTTGGTGAAACTTTTAGATTTTCACACCAAGTCAGGTATAAACACCAACGGCCGAGATAGAAGCAGTAGTATTCCACAGTCCAAATTCTGCTGTATAGTTTGCTGCGTCTTAGTCTGATTCAGAAACATAGCGTGATGTAATAGTGTGAATTAAATCTCTTAAGAATTCCATCGTTTCTTTGGGCAGTATATTTACTCCCATCGAACAATGAACTCCGTGAATGAAAAGAATCGAAACAATCATATCCCATAGAAGGAAACATTTCTTCTCTTTTAGAATATTGAGAGGGAAACTTCGACTTGATCAGACGTCTACTACACCAGTTTATACTACTTTAGTTTTTCACGCACCAAAGCAGCACTTTTTAGTGCTATTGTGCGAAGGTGATTAACTTCTTTCTTAATAATGGAGATGATCTCGGAACGAGATAATTTAATAATGGCCACGGAAATGGAATGTAACAATTCACGTCCATCATTACCAAGACTAACCCAGGACAAGGAAACCTGAGAGACCCTGAGACTGATGAACGAAAGATTGAGGATCCTGATAATGCAACACGAGGACGCATACTCCCATGTATGCCTTATAGAATCCAGATACATGGACTGTGAAAGCGACTTCTATAAAGGAGCGTACGGACTTTACCTAGCAGCCAAGGAAGCAGCAGAAAAGGCAGAGGGTGAGTATCTCTCTTTTCCTAAATGTCCTATACCATGCTGCTCCCTACACACATAACTTTCAATCAATCCTGAAAAAAGGACTAAAACAATTAATATTGATAACGAAGGTTTCCAAACCCAACCAATTAGAATACAAGCAAAAAGGAAAATTATAGAACATTTTCCTCAAATAATAGAAACTTCTAACAAATTTAAAAACCTGAAACTCCGAAACAAGATGTCAGAGTCTCAAACAACCCAAGAAAAAACTAGAATAAAAATAATGATAAGGAAATGACTATCAAAAACCAACTATCCCCACCAATCATGCTAAAAATAACTAAAAATTACAGGCAACAACTAAAAGAACTCACTTAAGCATACGAAAATCTAAGAACAAAACTTTCGGGAGAGTATATAAGACTTTACGTTGATACCCCCGAACAATATCATTCTCTAACCAAATACCTAAGACAAACTGAAACAGCAGAATATTATGTCATAAAACCCAAATAGGAACGACCAATCCGGGTTTGCCTAAAAGGACTCCCAAGAGACACAGACATGGAAGATATCCAGGAAGAATTAATCGAACTCTATTTTAACCCACAAAAAATCTGCCAAGTTTAAAATAGACGAACTAAACTTCCTCTACCGATCTTTTTAATTACCCTTTCTCGAACGGAAGAAGCAGAATTTTTTTTCAAAATAACTAAACTCTGTTTCATGACAATAAGAGTAGAGGGATACCGAGGCAGAGGGGTAACCCAATGCTATCAATGTAATTTTTTCAATCACTCAGCTGAGAACTGCTACATGGCACCCCGCTGCCTAAAATGCGAAAGCTCACACATGATATAGGACTGCGAAATAAAAGAAAGGATCAATAATCCAGAATGTATAAACTGCGACGAAACCGGACATATGGCTTCGTATGGAGGATGCTCCGCTTTCCCCAAACTACCTAAAAAGAAGAACATTTTCACAGTAAGAACTAATAGGATTAGAGAAAATCACACCTTTGCAGCAGCTGTAGCAAATAACCCTCAACAGAGGGTGCTTCGAGACTCTGACATATCAGCACAAACAGAGGCAAGGAGAAATCGTGACTACCGCTACAACACAGCAGATCAAGATCAACCGAAAGCAACCACTCATATAATTTCTACCAAGCTATTGAACAAATTGCAAACCTCAGGGAAATATTTAATAAGCTCCCAGGACTGATCAAACATCTACCCAGCATCAAAGCAGCTAAAGGAGCAGAAAATAAAAAATATACGCTGATCGAAGCACTTATGGATGAAGAGAATGAGATTGGAATCACGCTTTAAACTCCTTAGCCTCAGTTAGTGTTCTTAGAACGCAAAAGAGGCCCTCTCCCATGTTCTAGAACTAAGAAATTTTGTACAGAAGCATAGCCCTGATATCCTATTACTACAAGAAACACATCTGAGACCAGAAAACAAATTCTACATCCCAAACTACATTTCTTATAGAAATGACAGAACAAATCAATCCACACAACACTCTTCATGAGGAACCATAATCCTTATTAAAAAATCACTACCACACCTCTGCCTGACAACCCCACCACTCCAACATGTCGAAGGAACTACCATTATTTTTGAACCACCAAAAGTAAAACCGATTGCAATAAGTTTCCATCTACATACCTCCCTCCTCAGACAACAATTTATTCATACATGACCTAGAAATTCTCAGAAAAACCAGCAGCAGCTGTGTCATTTTTGGCGATTTTAACGCCAGACACAACGCTTACAACTGCACCCAAACCTCAACGAGAGATATAAATTTAAAAAACTACACAGACAAAAATGACATTAAAATAGCTTACCCACTAACATACTCACGTTTTAGAATAAATTCTACAAACACTTTGTACTAATATACGATTTCAACTACAAACACAAAATTGTTCTCACTACCCGAACTTTCATCAGATCACAACCCCATTTTCCTAGATTTTAACTTCCAAACATCAATTGAAATTAATACTCGTGTAGCTACCACCTGCTGGTCTAAATTCAGACATCAGCTAATAGAACCATTCAAATAATAAAATCATTCTAAATTCAGAAAACAACAAATTTTACAAACACCAACACAACAGACAAACTTGAAAACAAAATTATTGACCTCACAGACAAAATTAATCGAGTTTATGAAAACGCATCCACACCTGTTACAAACAAAGACATCAGATACACCCAATCCCACATTAAAAATCTCATAAAAACCAAAAACTATCTACGAAAACAATATCAGAGAACATTAGATCCAGAAATGAATAGAACACAAAATTTAATTAAAAAAGAATTCCAAAAATTCTCAAACAAAAGTTGGAATGACAAACTTAAATCTTTAAACACACTAGATAATTCACTTTGGACACATACTTAGATTTTTTTTTAAAATAAAAGATGCATTATACCACCCCTAATTATCAATAATCAAACTGGAAACACTGACACACAAAATGCTGAACTACTTGCAAACACTTGAACAAAACTTCAAAGAAAACAACAGACCACCAAACTCAGACACAACCATTGATGTAACAGTAAAAAATATAATACACAATTTCCTAACTTCCACACCACTCCAACACTCCATTGAACCAGTTGGGCCAGAAGAAATATAAAGCTATATCAAAAAGGCAAATATTAAAAAAGCCGCTGGCAAAGATGGAGTAACAAACAAAATGCTTCAAAACTTTCCAATTTAAATCATACTAATAATTACTTATCTAATTAACAAAATACTAAAAATGCAATATTTTCCAAAATGTTGGAAAACTGCAATAATTTTTCCCGTACTAAAACCAGGCAAAAACCCAATATCACCAGATAGCTACAGACCAATATCACTTCTTTTATCCATTGATAAATTAGCTCAATTTGTAATCCTAAACAGATTCAAAGAACACATTTACCAAAATAACATAATAACACCAAACCAGTAAAGATTCACTAAAAAACTCTCCACACTCCACCCCTTTCTTAAAGTAATAGAATTTATCTCCTCAGGGCTAGAAAAACAAAAAACCACAGGTGCTGTTTTTCTAGACATACAGAAAGCCTTTGACAGAGTATGGCTAGAATGACTCATCTACAAACTAATCACCTACTCTTTTTCCTAACCCACTAATACATCTAATACACTCATATATCACAAACAGGGATTTCCAAGTCAAAGTACAAAATTCATTCTCAAGGCCCAGAAAAATTTCTGCGTGAGTTCCACAGGGCTCTTTTATTGAGGCCCATTTATTTAATTTGTACCTGAATGACATCCCTACTTACACACTCACAACACTAAGTATGTACGACATAGCAATCTTAGCCTCTTTTAAAAACCCAAAGACTGTCAAAAAGCACTTAATAATCATCTTAAAATACTAGAAAAAAATTTTAATACATGGAAAATAAACATAAACGTCGATAAAACAGCTGCAGTACTTTTCACAAGAAAATAGATTCTACTCCCACCACCCACTTTCTATCAAACAGACATCCCATAGTCTCAGACAGCTAAATATCTAGGTGTTACCCTAGACAAAACTTTATCCTGGAAACAACATATAACACAAACGCGAGACAAGTTCCGGAAAATAAAATGTAAAATCTTCCCCTTAATTTGCCGGAACTCAAAAATGACTATAGAAAAAAAATTGCTTCTGTTCACCTCGATTTTGAGTGCAATACTTGTATACGCTTGTCCTGTGTTGGCTTTCACATGTAACTCGAACCTAAATATTCTCGAAGTATCTTAAAAATCAGTTTTAAGAACAATAACCAAATCAAAAGGGTATATTAGAAATGATGAAATTAGAAAAGCTCTCAAAATTACTACTTTCAAAGAACATATCAAAAAGCTCTCAATAAACTTCTTTAGTGACCTCTCTTTCACCGAAAATCAAAATATGAACAATCTTGAACATTGTATCTTCCAGTCAAATTAAAAAGACCTAGAAGAATTCTATTTGACTCCTATCAACCACCTTAATAAAACAACTTTTAACTTCAATTTATTCAATATATTTAATCCATAATTCATTTAACTCCAGCCCACACAGACATAGCAACACTCTCCAACATCAAACTCAATAGCGCCTATCAGGGGCAGCCAATGGCATTACTTCTCTCTGCCTTCCATCAACCAATAGCAAAGCAATCACTCCACATCTCCATCTCAAGACAACTTTGAAAAATTTCACAACTCAAGACTCATCTAATCCGGATTCAACCACCAGCCAATAGGAATACAGCACAGTAACAGTCGACCAATCACAGCACACCTTCTCGATTTCTACCTTACAGAGAGACTATTAGCCAAAAACAGTCATTTCTTCACCTAAGAACTCTAATACGAGCTTGAAGTTGACTCGCGCGGCCTAGACGCTCGAAGATAACTCAACTTGCGAGCGTGTATGGATAAAAGCAGTAGTAGTGAACGATAATAAGGGCGATATCACACTCCACAATAGATATCGCTCTTATTAGAGAATTTCATCACCCACACAAAATTACCTCCATCCCTGAACTCAGCTCTGATCATAACTCTGTCCTTCTTGAATTCACCTACAATATACCTTACGAATTAAATAATAGATCCACTTACACTTGCTGGTCAGCTTTCACTACTCACTTACACAACACCACTAATTTTTTAAATATTGCACATATCACTAACACCCAACAATTAGAAACAAACATTATTACTCTTACAGGTAACATTATTAACTCTCATAAACATGCATCAAAATCGGTCAAACACACAAGTAAAACTTTTACCCCCACTCACATAAAAGAACTTATTAAAACTAAAAATAACCTTAGAAAACAATACCAACAAACACTCAACACACAAGACAACTCATTCTGGAACATAACAAATTTTTTAAAAATAAAAGATCCACTGTCCCCACCCTCAACTCTCAACACGGCACTGCTATCATTAATGAACAAAAAGCTGAAACACTTGCTGACCAGCTTGAACTAAGTTTCCAAAATAATCCTACCGATCCCAATTTCGATAATAACGTCTCACTCATTATTCAAAATTTCCTCTCCTCCCCCCTCATGAACTCACCCCACCCACCACCCACAAAATATCATTGATTTCATTGAAAAATTAAAAAACAAAAAATCTCCAGGAAAAGACACCATTACTAACAAAATGCTAAAAAATCTCCCAATCAAAATTATTTTCTTACTAACAATCATTATTAACAAAATAATCTTTTTTAATCATTTCACACAAACATGGAAAACCGCAATTATCTTTCCTATCCTTAAACCAGGTAAAAATGCACGCCTCCCTGATAGCTACAGACCCATCTCTCTCCTCTCTACCCTTGGTAAATTAACCGAATCTATCATCCTAGAAAAACTAAAAACTTTTATAACCACTAATAATCTTAATAACCCTAATCAATTCAGTTTCACAACCAATTATCAACTCTACACCCGCTCCTTAAACTCACTGAAATTATTTCATCAGGATTCCAGAAAAAATAATCCACCGGAGCAATATTTTAAGACATCGCAAAAGCATTCGATAGAGTTTGGCTGAATGGATTAACCTTCAAAATGATCAAAGATAAATTTCCACCCCCACTCATACTCCTCATCCACTCATACTGTAATGAACGCTTTTTCCAGGTTAGAATTAAAGACACCCTTTCTACCCCACGTAAAATTAATTCTGGAGTAGCTCAAGGAAGTTTAATTGGCCCCTTTTTATTTAATTATTACTTAAACGATATTCCAAATTACTCCCTTACAACACTAAATATGTACGCAGACGACAATGCTATTGTCGTAAAATTTAAGAAACCCAAAACCGTAACTTTTGCTCTCAACAAGCACCTTGTGCTACTCCAGGATTACTTCAATAGAAGGAAAATTAAAATTAATGTTGATAAATCCCAAGCTGTAATTTTTACAAAAATAACCCCCCCCCCTTCTTCAAAAAACAAATTCCTTGGGATACCTCCGCTAAGTACCTAGGCCTCACATTTGATAAACATCTAACTTGGAGAAAACACATCACCAATACAAGAGAAAAATTTCGACGACTCTCGCACAAAGTTTATCCACAAGCTTTACAACTAACGACATTCAAAAATCACATCCAAAAACTTGCTTCTAAATTTTTTAACTCCCTTGAAAACATTAACAATCCAAATATTCAAAATCTTGAAAAATATTAAATTACTCCTACTATTAAAAGACCCAGGAAAATCCTTTTTGATTACAACCCACTTTAATTCCTCCATTTTTAAATTTTTCATCAATTTCACACTTAAATCTCGTATCACGACTTTAACCTTTTTTTTCCATTCTGCAAAAGCACAAACTCCTCCCACCTTACTTATAATAACTTCTACACTTATGCGGGCAGCCAATCGCAGTATCGCAGCTACTCACTCAATAGCCAATCTGAAAGCAAGATATCATCATCTTCTCTCCAATATTTTCTACCGCTGGTTCTTCATTTTTTCCACCACAGTTCTCCATTTCTCCAATAGATGGCGCAAGATTTCCTGGTAACTTCAAATCATCATAGCTCATAAACTACTCATTAAAATCTCAAGAAACTTTCAATTTATCTCCGTCTACTCTCTCTCTCCAGAATGATGATTCCACTTTTCCAAAGAAACTTTTATTTTCCAAAATTTGGGCTAGAAGAGCACTCCGTGCTCTAGGCGCCCATAGAAGTTCAACGTCAATGTCCAGGAGGAGCAGTAGTGAAGACTATTAATTTTGATTGCTAGTCTAGTGTCTAGTAGCTGTTATCTGTCTGAGATATTAGAGACTTCTGTATTTGGAAGCTGTTTCCTGAGGAATTAGTTGAATTGGAGCTGATTAATTGTGATTTCTACAGCTGGAATTTCCTGAATCTGTAGAAGTTGCTACGAATAATAGTCTTGAGATTTTAAAGGGATTGTTTCATCCATTCTCAATCAACTTGAACCCTGAAGGGTGGTACAACATTCATACACTCTATAACAAATAATTCGATATAAAAAGCAAAGTTTTTAAAAATAACGTTTTTATATGGTAGCAAAGTTTATTAAAGAAAATTATTGAAATATTAGTTAAAACTGTTAGTTATTTTTAACTTTAAAATTTACTTAAAAAGATACATTTGTGAGCATATTAAGAAATTCATAATACTCATAAAATCAAAACATGCATTTAAAAGTTTGTAAGTCATTCTATTAAAAAAAATGGGAACCAGAATTCAGAAAAGGTTTACCCTTGGCGACAAGAATTATTTGGCAGTATTTTGCCAAATTTGGCTACCCTGTTCCGTTTCACGGATTTAACGCTCAGCCAAAAAAAAAAAAAAAGTTTGGTGCCAATTTTTGAAATCGTGCCAAGTGTTTGGGCTAAACTGCATTATTAAAGAAAATATTAGTTAAAACTTGTCGCAAATGTCTAAATATTGCTTTGTTAGGCGAATGCGAACGATTCCCAAAATTTCAAAGATCTAGCTTGATGGGAAGTTGGTTAAATTAACGATCGAAAATTTGATGACACACACACACACACCAAGTGAAATTCAGAAAAACGTTTTAAAAAACGATGCACCAAGAAAGAGTTGCCCGATTGTAATGAAATTTCGTATGCAAAGACTTTTGGACCAAACATGCAAATAATTAAAATTTGGTATCCAATGAATGAATAGTGGGTATTACGATATCTTTTTTGCAAAGGGATAACTCTATTAAGCTAGCAGGTCCCTGGAACTGCAATTGAATAAGACAAAATAGCTCTTAAAAATTCATAACATTAAAAATAAGGTAAAAATGCAGTTTAACGTAACCACTTGGCGAGATTTGAAAAATCGCCAAATTTGGCGATTTTTATGGCGGAGCCTGAAGCCTTATTCGAAAGTGTTGCCACGGCTAAAGCCACCTCAGTGGAGAGAAAGCATGGTAGCCTCAATGGGCAAAATATCGCCAAACAATTCCTGTCGCCAAGTGGTTACGCTAAACTGTATTCCAACCAAAAATAATTCTGGATTCTGAAAACGATAAAAAAATATCCAGCCATTTTAAAAATCAAAAACGTTTATTTCATAGAAACCAAAACTAAAAATTGCCAAAATACAGAAACAAAACTTTTGCATAATATTTACATTAGGTTACAGTTAATGTGCAAAAGTATAGATGCCATGAATTAATAATAAAATAACTCTGACGAATGATATCCTCCCACATTAAGTTGTTGAAAGACAATTTACCAAACATTTAAAAATTTCCAAGAATAACACATATACAATAAACATTTCTAATATAATTACTAATACGCAAAAAATAAGATATATATACTGAAAGAGCTACATTTAAAGTTCAAAAATAAATTTGTTTACAACAATGTTTAACAGTTCTCCCATTTTTAGTTTTTAAAATGTTATGTCCGAAAGTTTCATTGGAAATTTCAATTGGGAAGATTCTTTGAACTGGTCATAGAAGTCCTCCTCTTGCAGTTCTCAGACGTACTAATATGTTAATCCCATCTTTTCCAGGTAATAATTTAATAACAACACTTGAAGGTCAGTCATTACATTTTACATTATCACTTCCAATCAACACAACTCAATATCTCGTTCACAACTTAATCCTCTAAACTTAATATCTCGATCCTGCTTCTTGTTTTCATTTCTATGAATTAAAAGTGCCAAATATTCAGGTCTAAATATTTTCCGGATATCAGTTATCAACTGTTAGCGATATTTTATTCTTTTGTTGAGAACAACTTCATTCACTTGATCTAAATCAAGAACACCAAATTGCCGGAAATCTTGTAAAAATGAGTTAGGTGATAAAGAGATCAGTTCAGAATCCGTTTGTGATACATGACTAAGCGGTCGAGAGTTTATAACAGACTCTGCATCACATAAAACGATGACCATTTCTTTATAAGATAAAAAAGCTTTTCCGAGAACTCTTCTTAGGATCTATTTCATTACACCAACTAATCTTTCCCAAAAATCACCCCACCAGGAGGCAGTAGGAGGATTGAAAAACCATTGTATTCATCGTATACTACTAAATTGTGCAATCTCATTCCAATTCAATGTATTCAAATAATTTGATGCACCGGCAAAATTGCTTCCATTGTCGCAACACACAACTGAGAGGATATCTTGAGATGAATCCCTTCCCTTTCTTGAGATGAATCTACGAAAACTTTGAAGAAAAATTTCAGTAGATAATGACGACAGAAGCTCAAAATATACGGCTCTGAAAACCTCACAGGTAAATATGCAAATCAAAGCTTTACTCTCCTCTTTTAAATAAAGTGGTCCAGCTATATGAAAACCAATTATTTCAAAAACTGCAGCATCTTTTATTCTGTTTTCTGGAAGTGATGCAGAGGATGTAGTCATATTTTTTGGCGTGTCTTAAGCAAGTGACACATTTTGATAATATTGCTCGAACAGTTTTTCTCGTGTTCAAAATCCAATAATGTTCACATAGAATATTCAAGATCACTTGTAATCCTGCATGTGAATTCTTGTAGTGTTCAGTCATTATCAGTCCCTCAACGACTGGATGAGGGGATGGCAAAATGATAAGGTTCTTGAAAAATCTTCTGAATCCTTCCTATACGTTAATTTTGTCTTCACTCTAAGTATTCTCTCTCCATCTTTGTATGTTGCTAAAGAATTCATTTTCTTTCTGTTGACTTCATGACTTAAGTATTCCTCTTGTACCATCTTTACAATCTTTATTTCCGCTTATTTTAGTTCCGTGTGGGATAATTCACCCGTGACTCGAAAATCAGAATTCCTACAGTTGAAAATGAATCTTTTCATCCAAGCCGTCATTCGTAGCATTCGATCATAGCTTGAAAAATAGTAGTAGTACCAACCTGATTCTTTGTTATTAGCTTTATCACTATTTTTATTATTTTCACATTGATTTACAGAACACACAACTGGAAGATTCTTGGAAGTTGAATTTGTTTTTCGTTTTCCTATAAAAACAGATGGCTCATCAAAAACAGGTTTTGGTAACTAGCCAGTTTCCTCAGTTTATAAAAGCCATTTGGGCTTCTCCCACCATCTACTGCAAAAGAGTTGGTGAGCAGAACACCCTCTTGAAGGTAAGTCAGCAGGATTATGTACTCTTGGAAGATGCTTCCACGAAGTTGGATCGGTCAGTTCATTTACCTCTTGAACTCAATTATTTACAAACACTGACCACAGTTCTTCTCGCTGAATCCAACTTAATACTATAGTGGAATCAGTCCAGTAGTGTTGTTTCACAATGTCCCAGTGGAGCGCACTGAACACAGATCTGTATAGTCGAGCTCCCATCGTTGCTGCCAGCAACTCATGATTAGAAATAGTGACCGTTTTTACTGAAGCAACTCTCAATTTGGCACCCAAAAGATTTACATGAACAACACCAGAATACTTTATGCGAACGAAAACAGCTGCTGCGCATGCAAATTGGTTGGCATCACAAAATGTATGAATGCTTAGATTATGTTGACCATTTATAACAAGAGAAAAACAGCGGCTAACATACAAATTTTTTAAGGAAATTAACTCTTCTTTTAGAAATTCAAGTTTCAAATTATCTTCAACTTCTTTATCCTATGGAATGTTGTCTTTCCAAATCTTCTGTAACTTCAGTTTGGTAATTAAGAGGACAGAACATAAAAATCTAATAGGATCAAAAACCCCATGTGTAACGGAAAGAATCACTCTCTTCGATACAATTTCAAGTTTGTGTGTTTCTATCCAATCCAAACTAATTTTAAGTTCATCTTCTTTACAATTCCAAATCTATCCTAGAACAGAAGTAACATGTTCTGGGTCGTCATCTCTTGTATACTTCCATTCTCTCAAGTTGAATTTTCCTTCCGCCAAGATATGATGACTGTCCTTAATGAAAGGTAATATTTCTGCTTCATTGTCTAAACTTGTAATTAAACCATCTACGTAAAAACTTCGAAGAAGTATATCGACTGTTCTCTGACTATATTTCAAATTCTTTCGATATTTTTTCAGATGATGTTCAAGCACAGTATCTAAGAGTAAATGGCTACTTTTCACACCAAAAAACACACGTGTATGCCGTATTATTTTTGGAATAACATTTTCTTTTCCATTCCACCAAAAAAAATTTAAGTAGATTCTTATCTTCCGGTTGCACATTTATTTGTAAGAAAGCTTTCTCCATATCGGCAACTATACCATATTTATGCTCTCTAAGTCTTCGAAGAAGATTAGGGATTATTTCCAATAAATTTGGTCCAGATTCTAATCACTGATTGAGCGATGGGAATCCAACTTGTTTGGTAGAGGCATCAAAACTGGGCGTACCTTAGTTGTTCCATGTTGTTTTACAATAGGTCTGTGTGGCAAATAGTATTCATGTAGTCGAGATGAAGAGTCAACTGGATCATTTTCAATTATACCTAATGATTCCCATTCGTTGAACGCATCATCATAATAAATAAGGTTTCTTGATGCAATTTTTCGACCACGCCGTCAGTCACGTTTCAGGCATTCGGGCCTGCTGCTACTTTTTTTCTTCGTCGCTCTGTGCACGAGCCATTCCTTCTCCACTGACATTACTTTCGTCGTTGAGCCAGAAACGTATATGGGTTCTAATGGAGTTTTTTTTTTAGTCAGGTATACTATGTGTGCTCTTAAAAAAAAAGACGAAACCTACATTTGGAACATCCATTGTATCTAATTATACTGAATATAAAATGTTAAATTTAAGTTATTGTGGAATTTTGCCATTCTGGAACATTAAGGATTCATTTGTGGATTTTCCAGTCCTTGAAAAATATTCTGAAATATTTTCAAAAATCTTAGAGAACATGTAATTCCACAGAAGCCATCGTTAGTTTTTGCTATTCTGGATACACTTTATTGTATTACAGTAGATTTGATTATGATAGTAGGAATTCCGTAGGATTAACATTACGTTCACGAAGTCAAAATGACCGGTAGACGGGAGCCTTAACGGCAAGAAGGAAAGTTTAATAAGTTCAAATTATAAATGAAAAATGTCAAGATGTTTCTTGCTTCACATTTGGAGGAAACGTTGATAATTTAACTCTCAGATCTGATTAGATTCCCAATATGTTTTCTTTCTCTTTTATTTTTTTAGGAAAACCAGTATTGAAAATCTGGTTTCTTTATACATTGTAACAAAAGGTATAAGAAAAGTGACAGCTTTTTTCTGCAAAATTGAGTACTCTTGATGACGCGTTGCCAAAAATTCATCCTATATGTCTTTGAGTGATTAGTCCCATGGTAATTCAATTACAAATACCTGAATCTGGTAGTTTTGTCTCATAATCAACGTTGAATGTAAATGGATTGCTTAATCAATGTTGATTGAGGGAAAATATTTTTTTAAGAGTAATCTCTAGATATAGAAAATTTTTATTGATAGTTGTTGAAATTTCTCCCTGACAATGTATACTCATTCTGCACTCCTGTTAGATTTATAAAAGCTTTGCAATTTTCAATATCTTTATGTCGTGATCTTAAATTAAGTTATTTTTTTCTAGCAGCTATAATTTTTTTTTTCAAAAAATTAAAAATATCACAAAGATATTTCATTTCGCTGTCCCGGTGCAGGTCGCGACGTACCATTTCATGACCCTGTAATCACAATACACTAGAATGAGTTTTTCAGTTGCAGTTTTGGAGAACATTTTAAAATTATTATGCCTTAACGGTCTCACTACTCTTCAAATTTTATTTAGGTTGAAATCTCTTTTGTAAACTATAATTTCTCAAGCAGTACCATTTTATAAGTAAAGCCCTTTAGTTTTCATTAAAAATAAAATTGGCTTGCCCTTAGGTTATTTATTTGAAATAATTTTTTTCCTTAACTAATTTTAAAGATAATTTTAATACTGTTTTCTACATATTGCATTAAATTAAACATAAAATATAATTCCTCCAAGTCAAAACAGTTATGATCGGTTAAACAGGACTTCAAAACTCCTTTGTGTATTTTCAAACAGTTTAGATGTGGGATTATTCATGTTCCGGACTCGTTATACTGCATTCGTTTACCTGAGATCAGATCATTTATCATAAAATTATGAATTTCAAAAAGAGAAGCCGCTAAGCATAGGAAGTTTTTAATAAATTTCTTGAAATTGTTTGGTAAGTTTGAAAATAATTTGGTTTTTTTGGAAAAAAATGTTAGATGATGCTAAATGAATAATATGAACGAGGAATTTTTCGATATCATTGAATTTTTTTGAAATTAGCTAGGTAATATATGGATACTTTTTTGTCTGATGAATTTTGTGTTATTGATTTTGAAAAATAGTAATATTTTTATGGTAATCATCAGTTATACTCTGTAATCTTGATGGGAACTTTATTTTTCATCAGACTAATATTGTTTCACAGATCAACAAAAACCTAATACAACAAATAACGAATCAAATTTGCTTTATATTATTGTTAAAATTTTAAACTTTCTTTGTTTTTTTATTTTTGTTATGTGATATCTTGCCCTTAAGTGATTATAACTCTTTTAAGTTCTGAAAAGTTTTGTTTGTTAATTTTTGTGGGGTAAAGAGCAATAAAAGTTATTTATTATCCTCATTTTAAAAGTTTTTAATGTATTTTAATTTTATCAGAGTTGATTTTGTATATTTATGTACAAATTGCTATTTTGTGAAGCTTTTGTGAAATGAAAGAATTGTCATAAATAAGAGTATTCTTAAAATGATCAGTTAACACTAAATTGTAAATGTTTTCTTAGAGACCAAAATATTTTGGATAATGATCTAACCTAATGAACATTCACACAATCTTCTGATGAAACTTATTTTTACTGAAATAATCAGATATTGGGCAGTTAAATCAATATTACTGTACATTTTCAAAATTTTCCATGTGTGGGGTAATTTCTTTTTAATAATCAGTGAAAAAAATGTAAAACAACCCTGAATTCTACATGAAAACTTTCTTAATAGATGCCATGTGGTGAAACATATTGTATTTATGTGTTATCATATTTTCAAAGGGTGTTTTTCTCTTATAGCAATAACTTTCCAGTTATTTTACACTAATATTGTCTGTTTGTAAACTTCGCATATTACGTTTTTTGAAACACATAAAAAGTGTTCACCCTGATGTAGGAAATGAAAAGAGAGTGTTTACTGATTTAAATGTCCAAACAATTAAGTTATCATCAAAGTATTTCTTTGAATGACCTATTTCATGACCAAAAAAGAAAAAAATGAAATTTAGTTCAGTGTGTTTAATTCTTGATTTGAATTATTATTTTTCAGCTTAGATCTGTTTTGTTTCTTAATGATGTAATTTAAATTAAATAAAAACATATCAGTATTTGTTTTAATGGGAATTTCTGCAGACAAAATATTTTGTGATGGAATGTTGCTTAGCCCACACCCTCAATGACAAAAAAGTCAACTGTAGCAAACCTTTGTTTTCTGTTTAAACATGGCTGTTATGCACAACAACCCTAAAATGTCTTTTCTCTTGAAGTTGATGTCCCCTAAGTTAAGGTTCATAAACATTTTAGGGTTTATTGTGCATACTCAGAATTTGTAATGTTTTTGTTTTTGCAAGTCAAAGGGATATTCTATGTGCTTGCTCCTAAATTCTGAAACTTTTGCTGGTTTAGATATTAATGCGCACATCTTATTTCATTGTGCATTTTTTTAAAAATATTTTTAGTGTGCTTTCTCATATGAATAGCATTGCTAGGTAAGATGAGGTAATCTTTAAGAGTGACTTGGCTGATTTGTTTGATATCTTACGACATGGAGTATTTGTGGTAGTCAATGCATTTAAATTTGTGAAAATGATCAAGTTTTAAAATATTTATCAGATCAACTGCCAAAATAGGCTGGTAAAATCTTTTTGTATTCTTTCATTCACTACTTTGTGGAGTGCTAATATGTCATTTTCATATCTTGTCTTGCTTTTTATTCTTGTAGAGGACTAGAGAATATTTTTAAAACATTTTGATGCAGTGTAACCAACAGATGGATTAATTTTATGGGAAAGTTTATAATACCATTTTGACAAGTTCATGACTTAAGAAAAATAAATTATCTCTTTCTCTTGAAAAAGAGTTACAACTTTTGACTGATATATATTTTAACTCTAAAATTAGAGTATTTGAAGTTAATCATTCCAGAATTTTTCCTTCTGAAAATTATTAGTTTTAATCTGAAATTTAATTAGTTTAGTTAAAATACAGTTTTGAAAATGAATTTTAATAATTTAAAATTTTTATACATTATTTATTTTCATTTTTTCATTGGCATACCCGGAATTTAATTTTAGGACAGCATATCAGCATTGCCATGAAAAAATCAGTTTGTTTACTTTAGATTAACCAATTGATAAAAACTAAAGAATTTATGCTATATCAATCTTATTTCTACCATTTAAAACTGTTCAAGTATTGTTATAATTTTATAACATTATAAAAATTTCAAACATAACGATCAATTAAGAAAAGTAGTAAAGATACCATGAGAACCAAAATTCCTACTTAACATAATTGATGAAATTCAACATCATTGAAAAATTGATAAAAAAAATCATTTAATGATTGAAAAAAATTCGAAATAAAAACCAACGTTTTTAAAAACAACGTTTTTATATGGTGGCAAAGTTTATTAAAAAAATTATTCAAATATTTGTTAAAACTGGTCGCAAATATCTAA
This sequence comes from Nephila pilipes, assembly GCA_019974015.1. Classification (NCBI taxonomy): domain Eukaryota; kingdom Metazoa; phylum Arthropoda; class Arachnida; order Araneae; family Nephilidae; genus Nephila; species Nephila pilipes. Next base: position 339,374 of record BMAW01041347.1, on the reverse strand, counting down.
ATATTGCATTGTTAGGCAATTAAGAACGGTTCCCAAAATTTCAGAGCTCTAGCTTGATGGGAAGTTGGTTAAATTAACAATAGACAATTTGATGACACACTGATACACATACATACAGACACACACCAAGTGAAATACATAACAACGTTAAAACTAACTAAAATTAATTAATCCGGTAAATTAAATGGTTGGAATACAGTTTAGTCAAACCACTTTTGGAGACAGGAATTATTTGGCGGTATTTTGCCAAATGTTGCTAAATTGGTCCGCGAACCGGACTTAACATTAAGCCAAAAAAAAAAAAAAAAAATAAAATTCGTAAGTTTGTAATTATTGATTATTTACTTAGTGATTGCTGCATTATTTAAAAAAAATATGAGTTAAAACTTGTCGCAAACGTCTAAATATTGCATTGTTAAGGGAGTACGAACGATTCCCAAAATTTCAAATTTTGATGGGAAGTTGGTTAAATTAACGATGGAAAATTTGATGACACACACACTCACACACACCAAGTGAAATTCAGAAAAACGTTGTAAAAAAAGTGGCAATTTAAAATGTAGTTTTAAAGGTGTGAGTATAATAAAATAAAGATTTCTTTAAAAATCAATTTTTAAAAAATTGTATTTATTCTCAGTTTCTGTTTTTTGCAAAATATTTAAGATTTTTTCACTTATAGATATATTTTTTTTATATACATAAAACAAACAGAATCCATTTAAACATTCATACATACTGATTTTTAATGCAGAATAAGTAAATAAATAAATATTTAGTTAAGTACTTAATATATTAGCTAAAAATGACCTTTCAACATGACAATATATATTGTATTATTGTAACAGGTAGGCTAAGAGACTGAAATTTTCAAAATTTAGGAATATTTTGGAAAATATCTGTGTTGCACTCTATGCTGCTGTCTTCTATACTGCTGTTACTCACCTGTCTTATTTATTTTGCATTAAAAAAACTGTACATATGAATATGCTTAAATGGGTTCTGTTTGTTATACATATCTGTAAGTGAGGAATTCTCTTAAATATGTCGCAAAAATAGAAACAGAGAATATAAATAATTTTGCAAAAATTGATATGTATAGAATTCTTCATTTTATTATACTTGCACCTTTTTAAGTTCATTTTAAATTACCACTGTTTTTTCAATCATTAAATAATTTTTTTATCACTTTTTCGGTGATGTTAGGTTCCACTGATTCTGTTAAGTAGGAATTTTGATTCTCACTGTATCTTTATTATTTTTGTAAATTGATCTTAATTTTCGAAATTTTTATAATGTGATTTAAGTGGTAACTGTAAAGTAAACAAACATTGACCAAAAAGTACATTTTCAGAGACAGCATAAACTTTCCTATTTTCTCAGAAATTGGCTTAGAGGGAATCAATTTTTCTCTTTGTGTTGAAAAAATTTTTAGCATGTGGGGGAAAAAATATTATTTAATTATTTTTTTAAAGTTCAGAACATCTATAATTGTATAATAAAAAAAAAATATTTCATTTTCGAGAAAAAATATTGGGGGTTGCATATGTCTCTATTTATCTACATGTGTATAAAGATAATTTTTATTATTGCAATAGTTTTAGAATGTTTAGATATATTGATATTATTTTATTTCTATTTAATAATAATAAAGATGTTAAACATTTTTGTCTTTTTATCCAAATCATTTAAATGTACTGCAAAACCTAATATTTATAAATGCAGTGGATTATTTATATATTTCTATAAAATTTTAAAATACAATTTTGTGTAATATGTATGATAAAAGGGACTGTTCTCTTCAAGATTCATAAAGTTACCTTATTTGAGAGTTCATTAAGTCTGAATATTTTTAGAAATTTATTTTATAACCAAATTTTATGTCTTATTAGAACGGTGTCTAAAACACAAGATTATTTACAATAACCAGGATAAGTTTAAGAAAATTTGTTTGGATGCAGACTTTCATGTGAATTTTACTGGAGAAAAGGAAGTCTAATAATTATAATTTGAAAATTTTTTTGGTATGGTCAACAAATATTTAATGTGTTTTTAAATATGGTTTTCTCCTGATTTTCTTTCCCCCCTTTTTTTGTTGGTTTAAAACCTTTAAGGTTTCCTTTACTACACTACTTTTTCTCTCGGATTAATTGCATTGCGATATTTCCAGTTTTAACAAGGCAGGAAAACTATTGGTTTGTTTCTGTTAAATTTTGTTGAAAGGCATCTGTCTCATGTAAGCTTTTCTAATCTCTTGCAATCTGATTGTTTAAATATTTGAATTGTCCTTTCTCTGTTTTCTTTGGTTAATGTTTTGGTTTTTCTGTTTATCTATCTTGTTTATTTGCTTTCTTATAATGCAATTTGGTCTTTTAGTACTCAGTAAACTTATGATTTATATGAAATTTCCATGTTTTATATATTTTCCTGTTGGTTAAGGTTGGGCCTGTAAAACCTGCTAAAACCTGCTAATGTATCGTAAGCTAGATTGAGAATTTAAAAATGTTATATTTCATTTTCTATTATGTATTTTTTTCATTGTCTTTTTACCAGGTTAGTATTTTTTTTTCTTCATATTTTGAAGTTGCTTCATTTTCTTGTTTTATGGAGTAATTTTTTTTATTCCTAGGTTTTTGCAGTTAAAAATTTTTTTTTTTTTTTTTTTGGTTTTTCTTTCATCTTTTCATTTTATTCTTACATATTCACACACTCTCACTCAAGCTTTGCATGGCTTTCAAGAATTATGAATATCTAAGAATATTTACAAATCCTTGATTTTCAGAAATAAAAAGTGTCACCTGAGCATACCAGTGAGTTAATTTTCTATGACCTTCTTATCACAAATGCTCATTTATTAGCAGATAATAGGACATATGCCTTTATTGTTTTTGTACCTTGCTCTCTAATCAATGTAGAATGGAGTAAACAGAATAATCGAAGTTGATTATTTTAAAGTTAGGATTAATTTTTTTAAAGTTTGATTATTAACAAGACATAGACATTTGTTAAAGTTGTTAGTTTTTTTTGTTAAATTTCTCAACAAAAGTGTTATTGCTTTTATGCTTTTAAAATAAGCTTATTTGCTTTCTTCATAACCTTTTTGTTGTATTTTGTAATTAATATTTCTATTTTTCTTAGGTTTTCTATGTTTTTATATTCACATCTAAGTGGACACTGTACTAAAAATGAGCTCTAAATCAAATTCAACCCAGAAAGGTGTTTCCTCCAATTCAAAAAGTGAATTAAATGCAGAGGGCAACAAAATCACTACCTATTTTTCTGTGCTGCGGGCTGAAGGTAGAGCCAAAATGTGTGCTACTAAAACTGGAGATTCAAAGCAAAAGGAAATTTTACAAAAATTAAAAAGTAAAGACACAACAATGACATTGAGGCATAAAGGTGATGAGGATAAAACTTCTACAGCTGAATCTAGTTTAAAAACTGAAACACCTAATTCTCATAATAAGGAGAAACTTCGTGGGAATATATCAATAACTTCAGCTTTAAAGACTCCTCTTAGTCAAGTTTTGAGAAAGAGTATTGAAGCTTCTGAAGGTAAAAAGGGCTTATGTGTTGAAAAAGTCCACACAGTTGGAGAGAAAACTTCCCTAGCAAATTCAGAACAATCTTTGAAAAAGGAAAGTTTGCTTGAGAAACCTACAGATACTCCAAAAGCTAGTCGGAAAGCAAAGAAAAGCTTTGCTGAATCAGAAAGAAGCATGGCCTTGAGACGATCCCAAAAGCCTCCTTTGAATTCATCTTCACATGTAATATCCAATCTGAGGTCACAAGCCAAGCGAGCAGCAGATTCAAATGTAGGTGCTGGTGGTACTACCCATGTCAAAAGAAGAGTCACTGTCTCAGAATCTGGTGAATCTTTCGTTATTAAGAATCCTTCTAATGGGAAAAATTTAGCTCTGTCGGCTAGTTCCAGTCCTGCAGTGACTGCTTCACCATCTCCCACTGAAGACAAAGAACATGGCTCTTCAAATCAGAGCAGTAATTCTGTTGGAAAAGCAAGAAAAAATCGAAAGAGGCATTTTCGAGGTGCTACTTATGGCTTATTTCTTTCCAAAAAGAAGAAAAAAACCTTCGGTAAAAAGACACAAGATGAATCTAAAGACGATGAATGTAGTTTGGCTGGTACAGAGAATAGTAGTTATTTAGATTCTGAAGATGGTAACAGTTTGATGAGTGAAGACCTTTATACTCCGTCAGAAAAGTCTCTTGCAGATGAAGAACATCCAGATTCAAGAAATTCTCCTATGCTCACTGGGGAGCAAAAGACTGAAGTTGTTGAGTCAAACCAGCCTGTTACTAAAAGTAAGGAGTGTGTAGAGATCCCAGTTAACACTGAAGACCAGGAACAGGTTGTAATTCAGGAGAATACTGAAGATCAGGATAATACTGAAGATCAAGATAATACTGAGGATCAAGATAATACTGAAGATCAGGAGAATGCTGAAGACCAGGAGAATGCTGAAGACCAGGAGAATGCTGAAGATCAAGAGAATATTGAAGATCAAGAGAATATTGAAGATCAAGAGAATATTGAAGATCAAGAGAATATTGAAGATCAAGAGAATATTGAAGATCAAGAGAATATTGAAGATCAGGAGAATGCTGAAGATCAGGAGAATGCTGAAGAGGAAGATAATGTGGATGATCAAGAAGCAGAAGATCAGGAGAATATTGAGGATAAAAAGGATGCTAACATTTCTGAAAGTGAAGCTATCCCTACTATTTGCAATGAAAGTGATGAAATCAGTCAAAATGCTACAGATATGACTCAGAAAATAGAAGATATGCAATGGGAATCAGATTCCAAAGATGATGGTTTGCCAACAAATCAGTTTCTGTCCGAAGCCTTAAAAGCTCCCCAATATGATGATATCAGTAATGAAAGTTTTTCAAACTCTGCTTCCTTTTCTTTCAAAGCCTCAACCACTGAAGCTTCTGATGGTAACAGTAAAATTAAGGAGGAATCTGTGTCAGTAAAAAGTGAAGATAAAAATGACATTGTTCAAAATTTGTTAGCAGAAACAGAAGACACTACTGAAAATACGCAGATTTCTGAGAGTGATAATAAAAATTTTTCAGACATTTTTGAAAAGGAAGAGAATTTAAGTCCTGGTGACAATTCTCCTGAAAAGAATTCTGTGTTGGATTCCAGTGGACATGACCAGGATAATGAGAGCTTTGTGCCTACAAGTGGTGATGAGCATGATCATGAAAATCAAGGCTCTTTTGCATCAGATAGTGATGTTAAAGAAAGAGGTTAGTATATCTAGAATGTTTAATTGATTGATAACTATTTACTAAAATAATTGTAAGGGAAAATAATTTAGAGAAAAATGTTTGAGTATTTTAACACTTTCACATGCATAAAATCATAATAAAAATATTTTTCAGGTTCCTAATCTGAACAATTCACACTAAAACTTAAACCTTTGTGTGTTAGACTTACTTAAGGACCATTGACAATTCTTCTAATTTTGAACTATGTTCGAGGGAGGATTTATATATAATTTGTGACCCATTACTGTATTTGAACTGGAGATCTCTGTTTTAAGGACTTGATTAAGATAATTGATACTTCTATACATACATTCTATTCTAAGTATCTTAAAAATTTAATAATTTATTAAGCTTAATTTATTTCTGTCAGAATTTTCGAAATTTATTTATTATGTTTCATTGAAAATTATTAATTTAGTGGTTTATTTTTAGCATTTAAAACCATTTATATCTTTCTCTCTCAGATAGTGTCCTTTTTATAGCATTTGCTCTTTTTTACTGTGTGTATCTTACTTTTTTTTAGGCATATAGTGAGACCTTGATCTATTCATTGAATTTTATTTTGAAAATGTTAAAATTGAGTGATTAAATTTTTTAAAATTATTTTTTCAGAAAATGTTAGTAAAATAGTTTAATATTTAAGGATTCCACTCTTAATGTCTATGAATTTCTTTATATAGTGGTAACAAGTTCAGGTATCTGATTTGTTAGAATTAATTTTAATAAAATATATTCATAATATTTATAAAATTGCATTAGAAAGATTCATGAATGGATGTAAGTTAAATGATATATTAATATGGAATAACTAGAATATTATTTCTACTGTTATATTGCAATGGAATACATCTAAGATATTTGCATTAGCAAATATTTTGAGACAAACTGACAACTAAGGAAAAAAATATTTTTGTGGGAAAAATAGTCAATGTTTTGGTTAGACTTAAATATATGCATTTTTATAAAGCAGTGCTTTTTTCATATATTTTCGGCAGACTCGGGTGATGGTGCATCAACAATTGCAACATGTGTAAAGTCTCGCCAAAGAATCAAACGCCGTTTTACAGATGATATTGTGGATACTGATGTTGGATTGCTTTCATTAAACTCTTCTATGGCTCCACCTCGTAAAGTTCCTCCAAAGCCTGATCCTCCTAAAGGTATTTATTTAACTTCTAATGAAATATTTGTACATAGTGAATTTCTTTAGTATTTACATATAAATTAATATGTTTTATAATCAGTTCTCTTAATATATCACCAATGATTTTAATGATATTCTACAATTGAAGGTACTTATCATTTGATTGTAGTCATATTTCTTTGGTGGTGGAAACAAAGCATTAAAACTGCACTTGTTAGGGTAACTTAAAAAATTAGTTTTTTTTTTTTTAAAAAACAACTATTATAAAGAAGAAAAATTTACAGACAGTTTTTATGATGTGAAATTTAAAAGCATTAATAATATTTAAATGAATTGCATAGCATGAATAAGTATGTAGTATAAATAATCCTGATAAATTGGTGGAAATTAACACAAATTACACCCAAATGTTTCTTTTACCACAAAAAGTTACTAAAAATGTAACAGAAAACCAATAAATATACAAACTTATTCACTTGAATTTTATTTTATTTTCTTTGTTATTGTTTGTATTGAATTTATTTAGTGTTATAATTTTGTAAAAAATGGTGTTGCATACATATGATGAAAGAAATACAATATATATGTGAATTCAAATTAGTCACTTGGGATTACGCTTTCTTTATATATTTTTGTCAGTTTTTCCTAATTTTATATATATTTGTTATTTGATTTTCATACATTATTTAAGAACACTTGACTTGCTGCTCTGCATGCTCTTAGGAACAGTATCAATATAATGGGAATATCTTTCGTGTTCCTTTTGGCTCATACATTGCTGTGGATGGGTGGCAGGAGTTAATCTGGCTCTTGTCAAGTGATTGGTGATATTTTGCAGGATTTCTTTAGAATCTTTCCTTATGTATTTGATATTTGGCATTCTCAAACAACTTGCTGTGAACAACAAACCAGTTCTAAACATTCTTTTGTTAGTCATTCCAATTCATGTGCACTCTACATATAAAATGTACAAATTCCCCTCAATCTCATCCATCTAATTCCAAAGCTTGTCTTCAGTGGCTACTAGAATTTGCATAAATCAAATTAAGGTAAAATAAACTATATCATATCTCAAATCTAAGAATTTATTTCCCTCCCCTTCCCTCTTAATTATGCCTTTTTATTACTCGAATCCGCTAAGATCTCTTACTTCCCAAACAGATCCAAGTATTATAAAAATGATTTATTCTTCAATAACTCTCATTTTTGTATAATTTGTGGATATGCATATTTTCCTTGATAGCTGCAGTTTCCACATGGTCCTTATTGACTCCTACATTTCTTTTACCTTCCTTGTCTGCTATAGTAACTATCCTAACAACATCTAAATTCCATCTTTCTATTCTTATTCCAGTATCTGAAGTAACTACATCCATCAACATATTTCTTTCAGTTACGTCTTACTTGTCTTTTGGCTTTGAAAAATAAGATAAAATGCTGAACAAAAGTAAAGCAAAGTTACAAAAGTATATATCTAACCTCATCTTAGGAAGTAACCCTCAAAATAGAAATTAAACCTATAAAAATTGTTCCTACAAATTGAAGTGAACTTTTTTTTCTTCTTTTTTTTAAAAGCCCATTAAAAACTAATTTGTAGTTTTTTTTTTTATCTTAGATCTTGTTAACATGGTTTGATTTACATTTTTTTCTGTACATGTATATTTTTAAAATTTGTCTCTGCAGTTTTTTTTTTTTTTATTTAGTTTAATTTTTTAAAATTTTTTGTAAGCATTAGCTTCAGAAAGTAATATTGTAATAGTTTTGACCTTTTTGTGCTACATCTTTTTTACCTGACACTGTTTAACTGCAACATCTTGTTTGGTGTACCATAGCCAAATCTGGTTCTTGCGCAGTTAAACTTTGCTATTGTGTTCTCTAATTTTATTGAAAAATCTAATATTTAATTTCGTTTCTTTGTAGATGTTATTCAAACTTTTGTATCTGTTACACATAGTGAAGCTAAAAAGGGACCTATTACAAAGATTGAATGCATTGTGAGTATTTGATTAAACTATTGTGAATGGCAATTGCTGAAATCATTAAATTTTCTTCTGAGCAACATACTGCTATTAAGAAATATGATTTTGTGCAATGATAAATTTTGTTTTTTAAAGTTTTTTTTTGGTTTTTGTTACTGCTTTTTTTTTGAGAGTTTTGTTTGTGAAATGAATATTGTATAAAGTTTTTAAATATAAGATTATTTATTAAAATGTTGAACTGTTTTTAATTTAAATCAAAATAAAGAATTTTTAAGGTTTTGATTGATCATTAAACAAAGACTATTACTTGGAATTGAAGTTCATAATTACTTTTTTGTTATCATGTCCACAGAAGTCAGCTACATGAAACCATGGGTTAAAAGAACAGTTTTAGCTTTCTAAATGATTTTATGAGTATTCAAGTTTTCATCTGGGAATTCATCCATGAATTGCTTCTCTTTAAAATTCTTGGACGTTTGTAAACATGACTTGATGAAAATTTAGTATGTAAGCAATTTGTACAGCTAATATATATCCTTCCACTATCATTATCAATCTTCATACCTCTAAAATGAAATGTTCTAAGTTTAATAATTGTGTTTGTCACTGCTCTATCCTTGCTAATTTTGCATGTCTGTAATAGACTCTTTTTAATGGGGGGATCTCTCAGTTTATATTTTGTGATTGTGTATACGCATCAAAGAGGGCAACAATTTTTTTTTGTTTGAACTTTTTTTTTGAGATATCTTGTCTTCTTGACCAATTCATCCGCCATCTTACTGCCTTCAATTCTCACATGTGCTGGCATCCACTGCTTGATGCAGATCTTTCCCAAAATTTCTTAGCTTTTTAAATGGGTATAAATTTCTTCAATCAGCCTGGTGACACTAGGTTGTATAGTGTCCAAACTAGCTCTTGAATCACAAATACACACTAAAAAAAACCATATTGTGATTCTTATTATAGATTGCAATATATTGAAGTTGTTTTGAATCAGTAATAAATATTATAAATATGAATCTCATTATTCTAGATTTTTTATTAGTATTTATTTTATTCAAGTGATGAAATATTAACTATTTGAAATAATTTTGCTCTTCTTACATTGTAAAACAACGTTGTTTTAAATTTTGAATATATTTGTGTGTGTTTGTAATATAAATATATTGAAATCTCATAAAAATGAATTTAAAATATTTCATAAATGTTGAGTGTTTTTTTCTTGGAGATTCCAGGACCTGATATCATAGTGCCTTTGCAATTCAAATAAGCTAGCTTCAACATTCTAACAGATTATTTAAATTCAAATTTCAGATAATCAAAGGTCATTATTAATCTATTATTTATGATTATGTATGACATTTATGTTAATTTTGAATGAAAAAGTAATTAAAATCAATGGAAAGTAATAAATTTTAAGAAGGAAACATTTGTTTTGATCATTCACACCTTAAATTATGTAATTATGTTTTGGGAATAAAAAAAAAAAAAAAAAAAATGAAATTAAAATTAGGTTTTTGGTATCATGTCAACTATGAAGTTGGTGTAATTCCATGAAAATTGGTGTAATTTCAGCTGATTTAACTCCAATTCTTTAGATGGTCGAAAATTAATGATTTCATTTAAGCTAACAACAAATGAGTCCTCTTCTGTGTAAATCCAATGTCACATAATCATATATATATATATATATAAATTTAAATGGTTATAATTATAATGTTAATGATAATAGTTGATAGAACTCTTGTTTAAAATAATGGTTAAACAAAGTTGCATGAAACCACATGTTTGATGTGATGTCGTTATGTTGGCAAGCGTAGGAATACAATGGGAAAAACTATGTTTGCTTTCCTGCTTTTCGTTATTGACAGAATATTGCAACCATGTTTGTTTTCCCGCTATCCATTATTGACAGAATATTACAGCATTTGGTAACACTTTGTGGTTTCGTGGGAATGACCAATGGCATTTTACTCAAGTACAAATGAACATACTTTTATGTGCAGTATGGTAAAAACATTTTTAAAAACAAATATATTTAGAGGTTATCAAAGTAACTGAGGGAGATGATCATACTCCCAATAAAATTTATAGGTTTGGTTTTGGTGGGTTTTTTATTTTCAATTTTTACTTTTAATTGTAGAGGTATTCAAATATCAATAAGAAGTTTTTGTCTATATGTTAATGTTTTTTTCTTTGTATTTACCAGTAAGAAGATAGAAAATTATGTGAGAAATTTAAAAAAAAAGTATAAATCTATATTAGAATTTTTATGAACAAAATGATAAGCAAAAAATAAATATAAAACTAGTAATGAACAATTAAAAAAAATGCAAAAATCTGTGTTGAATTTTTTTTACAGTACAATAGCCATCAGGAACCTGTGAAAACTTGCACTTGTGAAGGAGACACTTATGAAGCTAATCTGGGGAATGAAGATGAAGGTGTATTTTGTCAAGCTGTGGATTCTATAGATGATAAAGTAAGTCTAAAAATTTAATGAAAGTTTTGTTTTCATTTCTGAAATAGAATCATGTTTATTACTTTTATTGTCAGTTTATTTTCTGAAATGGACTTTTATCTTATCATGTTTTTTTTTTAAATGCTTTTTTTATTAAATTATTTTCTTATTATATTTTTATTTTATTAAAGTGTTTTTTTTTTTTTTTTTTTTTGTTAAATTCTATTTTCTCTTGGAGTATTAGTCAAAATTTTATTACTCAGGGTAATTGCAATAACAGCATTTCTCAATTATCAATACATATTGATTTTTTTTTCCGTAATGTCTGTTCACATTGATTTTACAGTCATCAGGTATTGGTTGATAAAAGAGTATTAAGTGTTCTGGTATTGACAAAACCATATTGTATTCTACCTGATAAGAGCAATTTTTTGGTCAGCATTTATGTAATAAGCATGTTGAAAGACTACTCCAGAGGGCTTCAACCTGGGTTCCTTGGAACTTTGACAGGGGTTCCACAAGTGATCACTATTTGCTTAATCTGAGTGCTAAAATTTTAGTAAAACTAAATTTTTTATGAAGATCAAATTCTTAAAGGCAGTTTGCTTGTAACAATAAATATAAATAAATATGTTATGGATTATATGGATATGTTATAAAATCTTATGCCAATTGTGATATTCAAGCAGATTCCAGAAAGCACTTTTTGGAGTATTTTTGCCCATGTTCAGTACATGTTTCAGATTGAGAAGTTCAAATGGATCTAAAAGGGAGTAGATGAAAGAAAACTATTCACCCATTCTTTTTGCCTGTTTCCAAAGATGCCTATGCATCTGAGATAAAGCAATTCCTGTTACAACATATATCCTGTACTACCGAACCAAATCAAATATATTAGTTCTGTTAATCTCATCTTGTCTGTTAAATATAATCATACACAAGCTTATAAGTGAGTTTTTAATTTTTTTATATCATAATTGGTAACTTTTATTATTAATTTGTACTTTATACTACCAAAACAATAATAGATATGTAGTTAAAAACTGGTAAGCTTCATACAATGGATATAAAAAATAATTTTGCTACTTCTGGTGATAATGAAATAGATATTAGTACTGAAAAAGTTATCAGGTGATTCAGATTTACCCATTCGTAAATAACAAAAGATAATGAAGAATACATAAAATTTGATTTTACCTGGATTGGTGATGAAAATGAACCAAAAGTGTTATGTGTTGAATTTAAACATACGATGCACAACAGCAATTTAAATCCATCAGCATTGAAAAGACATTTAGAAACAAATCATCCATTTTTACATAGTAAAAAGTTGAGTATTTTAAAAGAAAATGTAATGAGTTGAAGAACAGAAAAATGACATGTAAAAATATATTAAAAATGATAATGCTTTGGAAGCATTATATCGTGTCAGTTATCGTATTGCTCAACATGGTGAAACTTATACAATCATAGAAAGCTTAATTAAATCGTGTGTAAAAGATGTAGTTACTACCATGATAGTGGAAGAGCATGCTAAATTAATTGATTTTATCCCCCTTTCAGATACTATAATTTCAAAGCATGTAAAAGATATGTCTTAATTTTTGTGAAAATGAGTTGAAAGCTTCTGTACAGGGATTTACTATTCAACTTGATGAAACTGTAAATAAAGCTGGATTATCCATCTTGCTCATTATTATGGAATATATGCATGAAATGTTTGCTATAGAAGATATGCTAATTTTGAAAAGTCTGCCAACTAGAACAACTGCATAATTTTTTTTTACTATCGTAGCTTTAAAAACTTTAACTTAAAAAAAAAAAAAAAAACATGATATATCTTGGGATTAATGTTATCAAGTATGTACTGATGAAACTAGGGCAATGATTGTAAAATTGAATGGCATAGTTGCACACATGTAACCAAAAATATCCTTACATGAGAAGTACTCATTGTTGTCCCCATTGATAAGCTCTTGCAGTGAAGAAAATGCCAGAAGAGCTTAAAAAAGTACTTAATGATTGTGTTAAAATTATAAATTTTATTAATTCAAGAATATTTTGAATTCAAGAATTTTCAGCTCCAGATTCAAATAAAATTTAGTCAAGTTGATATTATGCATTTTTAGATTGACATTAGAAAAGAATATCTTGAAATTTCCAAAAGAGCTGTAAAATATCTGTCATTTGTTTCAACCTATGTATGCGAAAAATATTTCGATTTGTGTGCTGTGACAAAAACAAAATATTGATACAGATTGGATACTGAAGATGACATTAGGTGTCAGATTCCAACAATTATTTCAGATGTAAAAATTCTTCGCAATAAAAAAACAATCACATCCAAGTCATTAAGAAAAACGTTTCCTTTTATTAAGTTGTAATTTAAATTATTGCTTTTTTATTATTATTATTTATAGAATGTATTTTAGAAAAACAAAAAACCCTATTAGCTACCTTACTATTCTTTGTCTTATTAAAATGTTTTTATCGAAATAATAAAATAATGATGCACAATTATTATTTTGTAAATTTAAGTAGGATAAAGCTTTGATATTCATTTTTCTTTTGTTCTTTTGAGCAAGAGGTTCCCTCGAGAAAATGGTAAGCTCAAAGGGTTTCCCAAAGTGTAAAATGTTGAATACCCCTGGACTACTCCATCCACCATAACTAATAAAAACAAACTTCTGTATGAAATCATGATTATTTCAGAAAGAAATTTCTTTTCTTTTCTGTAATTCTACAATTTTTGCTCGCTACCTTCCTGCAGCTGTACTAAAAGTCTTGTCGGATATGATCAACTGATTCCAAGACTGATGGTCAACTTGTTTATCCCTGTGTCTCATTACATATCATTTTTATTTCTGTAAAATTCTTTAACCATATTAAAATGGTCTTATATTTGGTAGATTCACATTAAATTTATGTTTACTAATCAATTACAAATTTTTTTTTACTAATCAATTGAAACATTTCAAATAAGAAAATAATTGTTTGAGTATATAAAGTCTGTATAAACATACTCCAATAAATTTAAATTGTAAAATTTCATGATGTCCTTAAATGAATAATTTGTTGGATAATTCTGTGTTAGTTTTTGATTACCATTCTATTAAAAATAAAGTTACTGTTGGAATAAGTTGTAGTTTATTGAAATATATCGTCCAATTTCTCCAAATAGCAATGAAAATTGTTTAGGTCAGTTTTGATTTATTCACAATCATTACATTAAATTGGCAATAGTTATTCATTTTTTATTGAAACAAGTATTTTATTGTACTTAAGAAATTTGTGCTGTAAGGTTATTAAAATGTAACTTAAATATTTAATATGTGCATGTTAGGCATTTAATATTTAACTACCAATCTAGCTACTGCACAAAATTTGAAGAGTAAAATTTATGGACTTAAAAAGTAATTTTATTGATTAAGAAGAATTTAAAAGAATTCTTAAATTTTTATACCCTAGTAATTTGATATTAATATTTTTCTATTGCTTTTTTAGCTTGTTGGTTGTACAAATCCTGTAGTTACGCCAAGGCTTGTTCGATCTTCAGTGAAAATTCCTTTCACAATTATGTGTGAAATGCATTTGTGGAGACTAAAACATCATCATTCCTGTCCATATTGTGGTCTCTTCTGTTCACAGGTAAGATTTATGTATTAATTTATATTTTTTGCGCATAAATTAGAAATAAATTGTTTTAGCTTTTACAAAAATTGTTTTAATGCAATATGCTATTCTACTCTGCAAATGAATGTATGGTTTGTATGAATTTGTGTCAATCTCGTGCTCTTTAAAGGTCATTGTTGATGGATCTCTTAATTTTGGAATCTTAGTAGTTAAAGTTGAACTTGGATGACCTTCATGTATTCAAGAATGATTTTAGATTTTAAATGTTAATTTTAAAAATTTTGCATTTTTAGAAAAGATGTTTTACAATTTTATTAATTTATTTTTTAGAAAAAATAATTTACTGTACTTCATTATATTGAAAATTTTCATTAAGTATTTTTTCAATATTATACTGATAAAGCCTGCTGTAGATCTTTCCTTTTGTAATTCAAATCACATTATTTTATAATATTCAATGCCTTTTTTTTTTTTTTTATCATATGTACCCAACTTTTTTAAACCCAGAACCTAAGGCAGTAAGTTCTAATATTACCCCTCCCCCCCATAAATGTATTAAAATTTCCAAAGAAAAAATGTCATCTTCATGAGAAGCGTAATTTTTTTTGAGTAGCAATTATGATAATAGTTGACGTTTCTTTCTGCAGGGTTATTTCATGCAATGTTCTGGTACAAAAAGCAAACAAAAGGTTTTGCACTTGTATCATGAACAGTGTCAACCAAAAGAAGAAGAGATACCTCCTTTTTGTTCACATTGTGGTTCAAGTTCTAACATGAAAAAAGTGCAATTGGAAATGCACATGGCAAGCCCACCTTCTTTTTTTCTCAGTCAATTGCCAAGCTTACCAATGTAAGTACAAAAAATAAAATATCTACATCTGCATATATTTACTGGTTAGTGTTACTGGGGATGATTTAAAAAAAAATTATTATTGGAATACTCACTAATATATTAGTTGATAGTTATGAATAGAAGAGGTATAGGATGAAAGAGCTGATTGATTGGTTTTATTAACATCACATTAGAAGCTGCACCTGAGCTATTGGCAATAAAGCTCATTAATAAATCAAGTGACGAGGATGATACCTGAGCTGGCACCTCCCTCTCGTAACTTCCACACCATGCCAATGGGAGGACTTTGATCCTTGACAAATTTGACGTGCATCAACTCTAGCTACATGGCAGGTGCAGGATAAAAGAAAGCAACAATGGTCTGCCTACATTAAAACAACTTTTTAAAAATTGTTGCCAATTTTTCTATTTTATTTTTAAACTTTTATTTAGATTGAATAATGGATGTAAGAGGTTTCAGAAGAATGTTTTCTACATTCCCCTAAAATCACATCTTGAATAAGTGTATATCAGGCTTGGATGTTAATTCACATAATACAAGGGTGGTCTGAAAAGTTTCCACCTTTAACATGAAGATGGCAGCAGTCATCAAAAAAAGCTAGAAAATGTGGTTGTGCATCTTTTGACTGGCACTCACTGAAATTTTAGCCATTTTGGTTGCACAGTGATTGTTTGACAATTGTTTGAGTAAGTCGATGTGAGTTTTTTTGTGAAAATTGAAATATTGGAGTATTGAACTGTCATTAAATATTTGTTTTTGAAAGACAATATACCTATGCAAATCAAAGATGAGTTGGACACTGCATACAGGAACTCTGCACCATTATTTACCACCATGAAATTTTGTGCAGCTGAATTTAAACATGGCAGTACTAGCTTGGGAGACGATGAACATTCAAGATGTCCAAAAATTGCAACCACTGATGATAACATCACTTAAGTACTCCAAATGGTGTTAGATGGCTTTTGAATCAAAGTGAGTAAGATAGCAGAAGCTTTGAATATGTCCAAAGAACATGTTTGTCACGTATTGAATCAAGATGTAGGCATGAGAAAGCTGTCTGCGCATTGGGTGTCACATTTGCTCACATTAGACCAATAACATATTCAACTGAAAATTTCCAGCACTGTTGGCATAGTTTAGGTGCAATAAATCAGTTTTGGTGCTGATTAAATACTGTAGAGGAAATTTGGATACACCATTATACACCCAAAACAAAAATACAGCCATAACAGTGTATTGTGAAGGGGAAATAGGCTTTAAAAAAAGCAACTGCTTTTTTTTTTACTGGGAAAGTGATTGTGACTGTTTTTTGGAACAGTCATGAAGTTTCTTAATTGATTATCCTCAAAAAAGAAAAAACGTTACAGGAGCATACTATGCATCATTACTTGACAAGCTGAAGGCAGTAAGTGGAAAAGGGCCACAATTGCAGAAAAACTTTCTGTTTTATCAAGGCAATGTGTTGTCTCATACCTCAGCTGTTGCCATGTTGGAAATCCATGAATTACAGTTTGAACTGCTAGACCACCTTCTTTACTTGTGATTTCTTTTTGTTTCTTTATCTAAAAATTGCACTCGGAGGACAAATATTTTTTTCCAATGAGGAGGCCATCACATTCTACATTTCCAATGAGGAGGCCACACTGCATGAGCTATGGTAGGACGCTGATTCGTTTTGCCATCTATCGAGTAACTAAGGAACTAGTTTTACTGTATATTTGAAAATACAATTAATTCTTTGATAATTAGCTGGAAAATCCTACATATATATGTGTGTATTTTTCTTTATTTTTTAAGATTTAATAACTTTTTAGTTTTCCCCTCTGTAATTTATGAAAAAAATTATAATATTTACTTAATTTTAGTTTTATTACGTGTAAAAATGCATTTGTGATATTGATAGGGTAGCAGAATATATTCCAAATTTAATAGAATAAAATATATTTCATTGAAAAAATATTCTACTAGATTAGAATCGATAGAAAAGGCATCAATTTTTTAATGTAAGTATAATTCTCTAATTCAATATATGTGTGTGTGTGTTTAATTAACAAAACTTTTTTTAGTGAACTTGTGGAAACTAATCATAAATTATAATTTTGCATATTTTGTGATTAAAATTTTATGTCACTGATGATTAATAACACATGGATCAATAAGTTCCGAGACTTTGCGGTCATTTTTTTTGTGATTTCCTCCTTCAAACGCACCAGCAAGTCAATATAATAATCACTGTTGATCGATTTACCTTTTTCGAGGTAGTCAATGAAAATCACGCCATGCGTATCCCAAAAAACTGACGCCATGACTTTGCCAGCTGACTGCTGCGTTTTCGGACGCTTCGGATGGCTTTCGCCAGCTGTGCGCCACTCAGATGACTGCTGCTTCGACTCTGGAGTGTAGTGATGTATCCATGTTTCGTCCATGGTCACGTAACGACGCAAGTGTTGTCATATCGCGGTAATCAAGCGGAATTACGTTTTCCGATATGACGTCATCCCACGCATCTGGCAATGGAATCGGGAATTTGCATTCGACGGTGTATTTTTCTATTACGTCATATGAAGTTATTTTTCATTGGATGCCGATTTTTAACTGTCAGGTTCACGGTATCGAATGCAGATTCCCGAATATATATAAAGGAGATCTTATTAGATTTGTGAGATGGATGACTGACTGACTGTCTAGCTACTTACTGCTTGAATTGTGATGAGATTTTGGCTGATAATGTATTGTAAATAATGTAAATATAATAGTGTGAATAAATATAGATTTTAAAATATTAGAATTTGTCTTTCTCTGTTGATGTGGCATTATATATTAAATTAAATTATCAAAGGCCTACTCTGAGGCAGGCCAACAGCAAGAAATCTTTTTTGTTGCGAGTAAATAGCGATAAACAGCTTTCTGAATCATCGACTCGTTGCTGTTTTTGTTCCATCGAAAGCAATCGCGGCACCCACTTGGAAAAAACCTTTTTCACTTCACTTCAAAAAACCTTTTTCAGTAAATACACTTCCATATGATATCTGTGTCATCTCAGCAATCTCACGGAGCTTCACTTTACGATCTTTCATTATAATTTTTGTCACTTCACTCACATTTTCCGGTGTAACGGCTTCCACAGGTCTACCCGAGCGTTCCGCGTCATTTGTGTCGGTACGACCACGTTTAAACTCGACAAATCGTTGCTTTTGATGGACAGAGTCCGGGTAACATTTTTCAATCCATTGTTTCGCTTGCACGGTGTTTTTACCCATTAAAAAACAATGTTTTATCAGTACACGAAACTCGGTTTTTTCCATTTTTTAAACAAACTACAAAACGACTTTACTCCAACCTCGATAACTCAGCTGTTTCTGGTCCGATCGACTTAAAATTTTGACACGTTTCTAGCAAAGGTTAGTACTCTAGAAAGACCTGGTTACTGGTTTACTACGAGCGCCATCTCTGGGTTAGTCTCGGAACTTATTGATCCATGTGTTATAATTATTTGTATATTTGTTTTTATTCATTTGTATTGTTAAATTGTTCTTTATCAAATTATAAATTGAGGTGAATAATGAAAGATCATTGTGTTATTTATCGTGTTTATTTTTTTAAAGGATGCATTGTTATTTGAAAAAAAAAGTGTAGGACATAATTTTATTTGGCACTCAAATATAATTGAAATAAGATTAAAATGTAAACATTCTGCTTAAGAGGCATCACTTTTTTTTTCCTCTGAGAAACAATAGATTTTCACTATTTGACTAACTTTTTCTGTTTAGAATAATTCGTGCCCAGCTAAAAAAGAGAAATAATTAATACATAATATGCTTTGAGGTGAAATGGAAATCTTATTTTAAGATTTTCAGCAACAATGGTTTATATATAGGTTATACTGAAATGAAATTTTTTTTTTTCTTTTCATACCCATCAGACCGCATGTTGCAAAGGCCAGAATTTCATTTTCTCCTGGTGAATTGTCAAGGAAAATTGATGATGACCTTGCAGTTGGTGCATACAGGATTGAGGATACAGGCAAAGTTTTATCATCTGGTGAGTTTTGCATAATTTAACATGAAAAATCTTCTAAATTAAAAATTTGTAAAATTACTTTTTCAATTTTTTTTGTTTGACTAGATTCATATACTTTTAGAATAATTATTCAACATTAATTGTTTAAGATGGCAAGATTCAATAGGAAATAAAAAAGTTTATTGCTAACAGTTTTATTGCTAAATTTTTGTTAGCAACAGTTTTATTGCTAACAAAAATTTATGAAGAGAATAATTGGTCAAAATTTCCTTTGACTTTTGTGGAAATTCCATTTTTCTTATGATTGTTAGTGATATGCATTGACTAATTTTGGCAGAAAACTAATTTATTTAAATTATTAATGTAGTAACTTAGTCTTGTTTCTTTTCGTTTTGTTCCTATAACGAGCAACTTAAGATTCGACCTTCATATTTTTGTGGCTATCAGAAAAATATGCTTTCAAAAAAGGAGATCTTTCCTTTTTATATAGTTATTTTATTTTTGAATCTGACTCTAATTGAATTTAAATTATAATGTGAGAAATATACAAGCAAAGTTGATAACCTATTACCACTATTACCAGATACCTTATCAAGATACAATGTGCATTTAGTTATGTACAAATATTTAATGTATAAATTTCAATTTTGTAAAAAATTATGAAAAATATTTTTTTGTGGCAAAATTTTTTCAATGAATTAACATTTTTAAAAATCAAAGTTCCATTTTATTTAAAAAAAACTTGAATTAAATTCGGTAATATTTTTTTATGTTTCTTAAAAATAAATTTTTAATTTAATTTTTAAACGTAATTTTTTTTGTTCTAAAATTTTATTTTTGTTGATTATTGTATTGAAACTTTGCAGTTGGGTTAACCAGTGGACCTGAAAAGGATGAGCTGGATAGGTTACTGCAGATTTTGAATGAGGAAAAGATTGTTCCTCATCTTTATGCACCTGATGAATTGTACAATGCATCTTCTCAAGGAGATGTTCTCAAAGTTTTAAATATTTTGGGTAAGCAAAATTTTCTACATTTATTTTCTATACTAACCTATTCTTCTATTTAGAGTAGGACATAATTACAAAATTCTGAAAATAAGCCTTATCTCCTCTGCAGTTAGAAAAACTACTTAATTTTTTCTTGGGATATGTAACTGAAATTAGAAACAAATTTATTTTTGGATTATTATTGTGAAGCTTTTAAAATATACCTTCTTTCAAAATTGTAAACTTTTTTAATTTAAGAAAATACTTAACAATTATATTCAACTCAAACTTTTTCTTTGAAAATTAAATGTTTCCTAAGAGGCAAATAAATGAATAAAGTTTTAAAATTTACCCATGAAACCCATATAATTTATTCAAAACTATGTTTTCATAAATAAACATGTTTAGAGTTAAATGTTCTTCAAATAATAGGAAGCTTAAATAGGAAATGATTTATTCTTTAGGAGCAAGTATTGATGAAATTTTATTGCATTGTAATTTTTAAAATCTTTTCTATTTATTGAATTTGAAAGCTACTTCCATAATTTTGTTAAATTATTAAATTGAAAACATATTAAAATTTCTTTGTGTTTTTATTAAAAATAGTCATGTTCTTTGGTGAAATTAGTATTACGACGGACCAGTCCTTTTTGGA
>BMAW01041347.1:273756-318331 GCA_019974015.1 Nephila pilipes | reverse complement strand
GACAGTAGCTACCCACGTCCGTTATTGCTGAAAGTCGTTCAGCTTCTGCCTAGTTTTAACAGTTGACCGGTAGGAGGCGCGCACATGCATCAACAAGGCATATTAAGAAATAAGCTTCTGAGTGTTATTGTATTCATAAATTTAAAATGCTCTTTAAATTTGTTATATTTATTATGTATTTGAAATGGTAAATACTTGCTTCCATAAATAAACTTTTTTTTTTTTTTTTTTTTTTTTTAAAATTTTATAACAAAAAATTTGGCTTATTTTTTTTTTTAAATTTTTTTTTTTAAACTGCAGATTTTAAATAAGAGTGGAAACTAATGTATATTTTGTAATTTATCTGTTATTTAAATCTAAAAAAAGAAATCTATTTAATACAAAATCACTATAAAAATCATGACACATTTTCTATATTCAAAGGATTGTAAATAAAATTTAATTCTGTATTAAATATACTGAAATAGTTTTCATAGGGCTTGTAGTTTAAGAAATGTTATCTAGATATATAAGCTTATTTAATAAAAAAATATAACTAAATTTATTGTTTATTTTTGCATTCCACAATTTTAATTGCATTGCTTTAATTTAATAATTAGGAAATTTTCTATGTGGATAAACCATTCTTATAGGGTATATATATATAATTACCTTAATTTATTCTTGTAAAAGAATAAGTGACAAATGTATCTGCATATTGAAAAGTCAAACGTGTATCAGAATATTTTTGTGATATTATTCCTTGGACTAAAAGTGTTTTGTTTTCTACAATTTTTAAAACTACAACTGTCCAAATATGTTTTTATGGATAAGTTTTTAACCAATGAAGTATTGATTGTAGCTCAAGGTGTAGATCCCAATCAGAAATTTGAAAATCATGAGATGGAAACAGCTTTACATGCTGCAACTGCTGGAGGTCATACAACTGTTGTGCACCTATTAATTCAGGTTAGTATTTTAATTATTTGTTGGTGTCTTTTTGAATTATTCTTTGTAACTAAAATACAACTTAATATTAACATTAATTTTAATGAAGTATAGTTAAATTGATATGAATTGACATTTTTTCTTTCAGGAAGAGAAAAAAAACCGTGTAATAATTTTTTTTAAAGTTTTTTGCAAATAACTGAGTTTTAGATATTTTTTCTCTTTTACACATCAGAAATAGATATATTTGGATAACTTCTCATTCCATGTAAATATTAATATGTATTTATCAGTTTTGTGTACTTCTGAAATGTGGATATTGTAAAGAAAAACTGACTGAAAATTTTGATAGAAGATAAAATATAAAGGGAAAAATAATCTTAATGAATCTTCAGTGGTGTTATACACCCTTCTAATAGTTTTTTCAAGGTTGTTCAGTTTATGTTAATAACTAAATAAAATAATTAAGTATAAATTTTCAGTGATTACTGTAAGTTTGAAATTAGCTTTTCATAAAAATGGTGATAAGCAAAATTTTTATAAATTGTTAATTGATTGCAAAAAGTCAAAATTACAATTGTTTTTTTTTTTTGTGATAACGTACAAAATTTTTCTTAACCTTCCCATTAGATTTTTTATTCTAACTAAATTAAAATACATTTTAAAATTTTAGAATATCTTTCTCTTATCTAAGCTTTTTTTTTTTTCCCCATTTATAATTGCATTTGTTTCTTAGGACATTTTTATAATTATGAGATATGCAATTTCATTAGTTATGATCATTAATAAAGAAAAAGAATATTTTATTTCTCACATTTGGATAGATAACTTTGGAATAGTTTTTTTTACAAAATGTAACAGACTTTTGTATTAAATTTCAGGCAGGAGCAATAAATGATGCATTGAATGAAAAGATCTATACTCCTCTAATGTTGGCCGTTGAAAACAGTCATAAAGATGTTGTTTTCTATTTAATTAAGAATGGAGCAATTGCAGATTTTAAAGTAAGTCATATTAGTTTCTTAAGCGTAAAATGTTTACATTTCATGATGTATGTGTATTAGTGCAAATTTAGTGACTTTTCTTTATTTTGAGTTGTGCATTTAAATTTAACTTAATTGTTTGAAAATCTGAATAAATATTAAAGTTGATGAATAAATGAATGCTCAAATATATTTGGGGGGAAAAAAAATCTAAATTTTTTTTTGTGACTTACATTTTGAATTATTATTGTACTAAAACTCCTTCTCTCCACTGGTTTGTTGGTTGTGCAAAAATAAATTTTTTGATTTTGAAGTTCTTTGAAGTATATGATGTTTTATTATAAATATTGTTAGGATAAAAAATGCATAATTTTATCTATTTTACTCCGTTTGAATTTACTATGTTTCTAAAAGTTTTACAAATATAAATATGAACAATGCCTAATAAAAAAGAAAATGTTTCAGTTTTGCTTTCAGACACTTTCAAATGTTTTATGTTGTTCATTGTTATGCAACAGACATATATTTTGCTGTAGTCCTATGCTCTCTAGAGACATTGAATCATGTCATTGTTGATATTCATACTGAATGTGGTGTGGTTTTGAATATAATCACTGTCATAAAATTTTTCAATCAATTTGTTGTGGAATATTTGATTCAAGAGAAGCAAAACTTGTTTCCTTTGTGCTAAAAACAAATCGGTTTCAAACTCTATTCACTATATTATGGAATGAGAAACATTTGGTCTATCAGGACTAATTCTTTGGAATTAATAATGTTTTGGGATTGGTGAAACCACCCAGCCACACAATGCAGAATGCTCTGACTTATACGATGCATATTTTCTTCTGAATTCTCTCTGCACTGAAACAAGAGATGAAGATGTCACATATTCTAATACATAAAATGCTTTCTAGTTATTTGTTGACATTTTAAAAGGGATACGGGAAATAAACTTTCTTTCAGGTGGTTTTGAATGTGAAAATGAGTTCATCCTCATTTGTACCTCATACAGAAAAGTGAAAGTATGGAAATAAAAACGTAACATCCACTTCATCATCTTCATTTTAGCAATGAAAGATTACAATTAATCGTTTTGCATTTATATCATTTATAAACCTGTTGATTATTTTATCATTTTTTTAAATTTCATCCTCCATTATTACCATCTTGTTTTGATAATTTCCCCTCTCATTTGATCAATATTTTTTATAGGGAGAAAATGGGATGTCAAGCTTTCATATTGCTGCTAAAAATGGTAGTCTTGAGATTTTAAAAATTCTGATGAGCTCTAGGGACATTGACATTAATGCTCAGGTAAAGTTTTTATTTATTTTGTAAGAGCAATTTATTTGTTTTAGGATTTTAAATTCAAAATTGAAATATATTATTAATTCTTAAAAGAATTTTCATACATAATTGTATTACACCTGAATATATATTTTTACAATTAATAAGTTATTTGTTGAGGTATTTCTATAGAGAAATTTTTTTTTACCTTTCTGTTTAAATTCTTCTAAACACATTTTAAAAATATATCTTGAGTGTTACTTTCTTATATTATAATAGAGTAGTTATATTTTCCCCAATAGAGTTAAAGTGACTAATTCATATATATTGTTTTATCACAACTGTGATACCAGGAAAAAATATAAAGAGTTTATTATATTGTATAAATAAAGCTATCAAGTTATAATTTTTAAAAAAATCTTGTCATTTTCCTCTCTTTTTGTATAGATTTAAACATATTAATAAATTAATTACAAATTTTTTTTGTAAAATTATTGATTACACTTTGTGGAGAAAAAAAAAAGTGATTTATTTGATGGTAGCAAATGACATATTTTGTTATTAAATAATTCATTTTGTTCCAGTAATCTGTCATATAATTCGCAAGGTTTATTAGTTGTTTATTTTTTGTAGATTTTCTTGTAAGTCTATCTTAGATAAAGCGTGGAAACATATTTTTTAAAAGTAGATATTTTTATTTTTTACAACTAAAATTATAAGAGAGGAAAACACTGAATTTTAATATTCTTTTCAATTTCTTTTGAATTTGTTTATGATTTTTCAAAATCATTTTGATAAAAATTTGATTTTTTTTTGTTTATGGTATGAAGTTCTTAAGATTGATTAATGTTAACCACATCAGTTAATTTATTAATGATAACCACATTAAAAAAGTTGAAGATATAAAAATAATTTTAAAAGACTTTATCTCACTGAACCAGTAATACTTAATTCACAAGTAGAAGAATGATAAATTGGATTTGTCTTGAGGTTCACTATTGTTCATATGTATGTTAGAAAATATTGCAGCATATTTATTATTCTAAATAAATTGAATTTTTGATTTGATGTTTTTGATAATTACTAGTACATGTTTACTCATTTTTCATATTCCATAATTTTACATCACTCATAAACATGATGATGTAGATGTAATGATGATTGTGATAACATTAAAAAAATTGGTTAGTTTTACATTCTGGATTTATAAAATAAATTGTAACAAATTTCTTTCTTTCTCCCCCCCCCCTTTTTTTTTTTGCATTTTACTTATTTTTTGAAAGATTTGCTATCATGCCTAGGATGCTTAATTTATATTGGTTTAAATTATATCTGGGATATTATTTAAACATTAAAATGCCTTCAGATTGCTTGTTTTAATTTCTAAATCAATGAATATTTGTTCAATGCTATTTTTAACTATATTGAAAGTGAATATATTTTAAACTAGTGCATCTCATCCAGTGGTACATGTATCTCATGGGGTTGACATGAGGGGTATGGAAAGAAAATGGTTATGGTGGCCACACAGCTAAATTAAGATCAAAAGAATTTTTAAAAGTGGGTAAAAATTTCCATTCTGATGGTCAGTTGTAATATTTACTTTACTATCAATAATAACAATTTTAAGATAATTTTCTCAAAACTTTTTTGATTGAGTACAGTTCCACATGCCCCATTAATTGCTTTCTTTCTTTCCTATTCTTTGTGATAATTTGTCTGCTTACTACAAAAATAAACTATACTAAACTTACTTCATCATTTAATTCAATTCAAGATACTCCTTTTTTGGAGAAGTTTTCGGAATCTGTAATGGAGGAAACAGATAATGTGGCTGAGGATTCCTGGTGGGGAAGGGGGTATGTGAAATGGCATCATGGGGTACATGGACTGAAAGAGGATGAGATCCACTGGTTTAAACATTTAAAAAGTTAAATATTTTTGTGAATTTATGAAAGTAATTATATATATAATTTGACCATATCAGAATAAGTAAATTTCAGTATTTAAAAACCTACTAGATGTGATTAGAAGTGTTTTTGGCTAAAGTTAGGAAGACATGTGTCTGATATTCCCTATGTAGAAAATTGACTTGTTAAATTATATTAAAGACATTTTTGCATTTTACTCTGACAGCCATGTTTCCATATAATTCTTTTTAGGATGATGGTGGTTGGACTCCTATAGTCTGGGCTTCTGAACATGATCATTATGATGTTGTGAGTTACTTGCTCAAGAGAGGTGCCAATCCAAATATCAAAGATAATGTAAGTGGAAAACATTATTATTATTTTTAAATCTCAGTTTTAATTTTGACTGCTGAAGATATTAACAGGAATTCCATTTCTAAAGTTCAGAAACATCTTTTGAATTTTAATTTATTCACTGTTCTTTCTGCCAGTCTTATGGGCTAGATCTTATGTATTTTATGTCAGTATCTTCAAGTTTATAGGCATTTGACAGGGGGGGAAAAAGGAATACTGAAATAAAATTTTGTAGAAAAACTGAGAACTGATTTAATTGAACTACTTTTCTTTTGTAAAATACAATAGCTAGAAATTCCTTCAACAATTATAATTTACACCTGGTTCAATATCTAGTTTTTTTTTTTTATATTTGTAATTGCTTTTAAATTGTGATTTGTTATGAAAAGTTATTACTTTCAATTCTGAGAAAGAGTATAATTTAATTTTTGCATGTGTACTTAAACAAGATATCAGCATAACATATTCCATTCCTAAAATAAACATTGTGCTCTTTGTATTAAATATTTCTGCTTATAGTTACTTTTTTAAAAAAAAATGTTAACAAAGGCACAGTATATATAGAACTGTATTAATTGTTCATAATTTAATGGATTAGTTTATATTATTTTACATTAAACTCTTTTCATAATCATTGTAAAAATTGAGTCATTTTGCATGTAAACTAAGTATCTATAAATTTTGTTTTTCTGTATTCATGATTTCAAAATTATGAGCAAAAATATTTAATTTTATTATATGTGCAGTTTCGGAAGAACTACACTTATGCAATAGTTCATTAAATAACATTTTCTATAGGTCAACTAATTTATTTTATATGTGCTATTTTTGAAACTTGGAATGTTATACTATTTTTGTCTTTTATTATCATATTTGCTACTTAGAAACATTTTATAATTTCGCTAATGTTAACTCTATATTTCTGTATAGGAAGGCAATACTGGTTTGCATTGGTCTGCCTTTTCTGGAAGTGTTGATATATGCTATCTGTATTTGGATTATGGCTGTGATATAAATGCTGTCAATGAGCGAGGAGACACTCCTCTGTAAGCTCTTTTTATATTTTATGAGCATTTTTTTAAAATTCATATACATTTTTTAAAGTTATTCTGTTATTGATTTTGTTGGTAGTGGGGACTTTGTAGGGAGGGGAGAGGGTATAAGGTGTTTGTTTACAAAACACTCCAGAGGAAAGGAGAACTGTAGGATTGCAAGGTGATTCATGCTAAGTTTAAATTGCATCACACACCAATGTAACATGATAAAGATACTAAAGAATGAAGTTTTGTTATATAACCAAAACTATTCTTTGTCTGAAACTTATAGACATAATAATTAAGTTTAAAAGCTAAATAGCTAAAGAAAAGCTGAAAAAAAAAAAAGGTCGAGTAAAGTGAAATAATATTTCAGAAGTAGTGTCAAAGGTAGAAAAGTATTTATTATCTCAAAGCAGTGGGATATAAGAGTAAGAAAGTGAAAGAATTTTAATAATTCTAAAACTTTTCCATAATAATATCAAATTAGTATAATTATTACTCACTGGTGTCAAAATTTTATTATTATTGAGGTGCTAAGTATTTTGTAAAAATATTCTAAAGTTATATGCATATTCTATTAAATCAAATCTTAAGTTATAAATTTCACATATTGGAATTAACAATCTGTTTTTAAAATTAATTTTTTATAAAATATAATTAATGATATCAGAAACTGATAAAGGTTAGATTTTGTTATGTTACATATATTTACATACTATTATACATAATTCTTTCATACATATTCTTAGTCATCATGCATTTAAAATTTTATACATTAAAGAATTTTCCAGAAAATTTGTTTTTTAATTTGTATGTGTGTATTTTGCTGCATACTTTGCTGTCAAAATATCTCAAGTTCTTTTTCAGTTTGATGTGTTGGAGCTAGTGAACATGAGATTTATTGCAATGTTAATTTTTTTTAAAAATGATGCCTTAAAATTTTTCATGTCAAAGTATTTTCTTATATTCAATTAATCAGTATGTATTTTTTAAAATTAAAAACTGTTTCCAAGAGTTTTAATGAATTGAATTTGTAAAAGTTAAAGCCTTTCGATATTGAGTTCAACTGATTTCTTTTGCTTTGCATTTGGCTCAATACTAGATAATTTTTCCAGTATTCTTTTTTTATTAAGTTTTTCTAAATTTTCTAGCAAATTCGTAAGGTTAGTAAGAAATAAATGAAATAAAGCAAACCAGACTTGAGTTTGCTTTGTTCAGACTTGAGTTTCCAAATGAATAAAAATGAAAAAAGCATATAAATAAGGTAAAGTGCCAAGTGATAGAATTTTAACGGAAAAGTACCAACTGTTATACCTTAGGTATAGTTTAAGTTACATAATTATATTTTTCTTTGACTTTTTAAAAACTTTATTAGGTTTTTTTTTGCCATTCTTTTATAAATAAAAGTATAAAAAATGATTTTTTACTGTTGCTGAAATTCTTAACTTTTTTTAGACATATCGCATCCAGACAAGACAGTTTGCCTTGTGTTACGTAAGTTATCTTTAATATTTATTAATGATTTTTTTTTTTTTTGTAGATTCTGTTTTGAAAATCATATTTTTTTCCATGATGTTTTGAATCTATTTTATGCTTTAAAAATATATCTCAATGTTTTTTTTAAAATAGAAATATGAATAATAGGAAATACTTATAATTATGTACAAGTAAATTTATGTTTTTAAATTGTCGATTTGATTTATTGTTTTATTGATAGAAAAGTTCATAATAAAGATATAAGTAACTTTTTAATATGTTCCTATAGACATGGAATCTTTATCTTACAAATTAATTTAAATTTTTCTCTTGTAATTTATAATATATTTGCTCCTTTTACCAATACTTTTCTGAATATTTTGTTTGTTATATCATGTTTTTTTTATTATGTATATTTGGGGTGTAATCACTATCTTACTTTAATATTGCACTTTTCACTTTTGTAATTTTCATTTATTTTGTATAACTTGCATGAATATTAAAATATCAGTTGCCTTTATTTTCTTGTATATAATCTTGTACTTTATAATGATACTTTTATTATTCTGCAGTCTTTTCCTGTCGAGAGGTGCCGATGTCCAACTTAAGAATAAAACTGATCAGATTCCTGCAGAAGTAAGATTTTTCAGATTTTGTTTGCTTTGTCATTATCATTAAACCTAAAATGATAGAATTTATACTGTATAATTGTTATTAAAGTAATTTATCACACTCCTCCTTAGTCAATTTTTGTAATTAAAATTTTCTAATTTGTTATTAATTTCAATACATATATACCTGTTCTTAATATAATAATTTAAAAGATGAGAGTATTTAAAAATACATAAAATATTGAAATGATTTTTAAGTACAAAAATTACCTTGAAATAGAGGAAACTTCAAAATTAACTAGTTACTCAAATATTGAATTTTACTCTGTAGATTTTAAATATAATGTAACAATTGAGAATTTTCTTTATTTTTAGTTTTAATCACTAAGGTAAAAGAAATTAGAACAAATTTATTGTAATATTTATGATTGATCTAAAGTAAAATTTATCATAATAGACTCTTATTCAAGTTTTTTTTATTGTATTTGCACGTTCTTCTTAAGGAAATTTTAGGTGCATCGCCAGTAGCCCTTGTGTTGCTTCTATTGCAATGCTAATAAAACCAAACCAAACTTTCCTAAGGAAATTTAAAAACTTAATTGTATATTCCTGAAAAATATTTTCATTGTTCAGTCTATTAAGATATGTTACAAAATGATTTATAATATATGAACATCTCTTGTGTATTTAAAAAAATCATTTGTTTTCATTAGTACTTTTGAAATAATATTCTAATCCATCTTTTCTTGTTTGATAGTGTGTGATAGACAAAAAAAGTGATACTTATTTGTCTTTGAGCTTAAATATGTTACTGAAGAAGATTGCTGGTAAATATCAGCACAAAGCAGAGAGAATATTACATAGGTAAAATGTTTATCATTTTTTATTATGTATTTTCATAATCAGTAAATTTTTAATATTTTCTCATATTTGACTATTTTGTGTTAGATTAACTATGTACTGATACATGTTTTATATAGAACTACAAAGATAATGATTCATATTTATCAGAAAAGGATTTTTCAAAAAATTTCATTGCACTGCCTTTGTAACATATCTACACTGCTGGCCACACGAAATGCAACACCCTGAAGGAAGCATGCAAACCATGTGAAATTTATATCATGCGTTTGCGACGATGAGTTATGCAAATCATTAGTATTGCAGCGCAGACACACATCACGGGCGACCATAGTGCCACTCGCAAGCGCTATATAAGGGGAGAACAGATTGGCGATTTGAAGTACGGTAATTGTTTTTTCATGCGTTTTTTTGCGTAAGCTGTTTACCTATGCCTCGTGTAAGACATCGAGCATCTTTTGACCAAGTTTCTGAATTCGACCGAGGAAAAATAGTAGCCTGTAGGGATTGCGGATTATTATTCAGAGTAATCGGTCAACGTGTTGGACGAAACAAAGCAACTGTGATACAGATCTGTGATCGCTGGATGCAGGAGGGAACGACAGACCGACGGGGCCGATTGCACCCACTTCGTTGCATCACTGCCTGTGATAACAGGCAGATTGTGCGCATGGCAGTGATGGATCGCGCAGCCACATCACGAACCATAGCACAACAGATTCAGTCTGCTACGCGTCATTCGGTGTCCGCTCGTACCATTGGACGCCATTTGCAGCAGAGTGGAATGTGCTCAAGGCGTCCATTGCTTTGTTTACCCTTGACTTGAAACCACAGGTGTTTGCGCCGCCAATGGTGCGATGAATGGCGGACATAGACAACGGAATGGAACGACATTGTGTTTACTGACGAATTCTGCTTCTGCCTGCAACATCACGATGGTCAGATTCGAGTTTGGAGACACCGTGGTGAGAGGCTGCTGAACTGTTGCGTTATGCATCACCACACTGGTCCTGAACACGGTATCATGGTTTGGGGTGGTATTGGATTTTCACTCCCGCACCCTTCTAGTACTGAACAGCCAGTGCTACATCTCTGAGGTGATGGAACCCGTGGTCCTCCCATACCTTCAGCACGTGCCATTACCCATATTCCAACAGGATAATGCGTGACCACACGTGCCCTGCAATGTTCAAGAGTTCTTCTTTATCCATCTGATTGAATTGCTTCCTTGGTCTGCTTGTTCTCCCGATCTATCGCCAATCGAAAATGTGTGGTCCATGCTTGTACAACGACTGGCCAGGGATTCACCACCCACTGCTACACCAGATCAACTTTGGCAATATATGGAAGCCACATGGATCGTTGTAGCTCAAGGATACATCCAAAGCCTCTTTAATTCTATGCCGAGGCGTGTGGCAGCAGTTATAGTCAACAATGGCGGCTTCACTAATTACTGATTTTGTCATTATCCTCACTTCACAAGAGGCTGTAATTTTAATCGTTTAATCCTTGTACAACATGTTATCTGCTAAATAAATTTCGTTGTGATATCTCTGGTCCTTCTGGGTGTTGCATTTTGTGTGGCCAGCAGTGTATTATACTCCTACCACTCAAAAAATATTTTAATAATCAAATTTTTTCTATAAATGGAATAAATGTTTGAATTTGTTTTGTTGATTCTAGCTTTAATTATTGCTTGTTTGTAAATTATCTGTTTCTTAAAACATTATATGTTTGTACATTTTATAATTTTTATTATTATGTCATGAATAATTATTAATGGTTAAATTTTTTGCTAGGGCAGCATTTTCATATCATAAGAGGAATTAAAAAGTAACTGAAAGCAAAACATATTTATTTTCATCTACATTATTTATTATGTAATTGTTATATTTTAAATGTTGCAAAATGTTTTATTAGAAGAAAAGATTTGAAAAAATTGAAGCTTTCTTGTAAGAGATGTTTGGGATATTGCTTTGCTTCTATGCAAAAAGTTTAAAAAAAAAAAAACATTATACAAGTTCCTTTTGAGCTAAGTCTCTTAAACGGATTTGATGGTAATCAATTGGCGTAAAGAAATGTGAAATTAATATGTTATACATGATTCAAAATTTGATCACAACTTGTTAAAAAGGTAAAGTATGAAATAAATCTGAATAAATGTATATAGTTAAACTAATCTTGATAGAAATATTATTTTTACTTTCTATGCAATTTACCTTAATGTGTATTAGTCAAATACATTTTCTGTTTCATTTGTAAATTTATGTAGGCCTATTGATTAAATTTTTGCTCATGAGTAAGACTTTTGATATACACCTTTTGTTATTCTCTTCAAAAATATTAGCTAAATTTACATGTTTTATATATTTGGGGTAATCTCATTTTTTGAAATAAAAAAAAAAGTGTTATAAATGAAAGTTTTCTGTAGTGCATTTATTATTAACTTTTGTCATTATTATACATTCAAATTAAATTTTAGCCAAATTAATGTAAATAATAAAACAACAGTATAGTGAGTGTTATTGTTTGGGAATTTTGTAAAAGGATGAACCAATCATAAAGAATCTCATTTTAGAAATTGAAGAAAATGAAATGACACATTTGAAAGAAAATATTGGAGCCATTAAATCTCAACATGTTATTTCAACAAATCTGTTGAATACTTAGAAGTTTTAGCAATGCAAATAAGTTTGGGAATAATAAAGTTTGTTAAAAAAAATTAATAATGGCTGTAAGTTATAGAGGTTGTAAATGAAAGCAGTGGAAAAATAATTTTAGATGAGATTGTATAGACATCTTCCAAGTAATTTCTAATATTAAAGCATAGTATATTAATTGTTTGTTTCATCGCAGAGACATCTCTCGTGGCAAAGAACAAATTGCCATTCCTTGTGTTAATGATGTAGATGATGAGCCCCCACCTCTAGATTTCCTGTATGTAACAGAAAATTGTGAGACTACTCCTATGAATATAGATCGCACCATTACGTCATTACAGGTAAGCATTTGTCTATTGAAAAGAAAGTTATTACCCAATCGTAATTTTCCCTCTTATTTTCATATTTGCATTATAACTTTTAAAATTATTGATATATGTGTGAAGAACCTTAAACATGAAGGAAACATCAAGTATTTATAATCTAATCCTCCTCCTGGCTCCTTAAATAGATTAATAAATTAAGGTTGCATTTAAAAGTTCCAATTAAATATACTTAAATATGTAGAGTGATCTTAACCCTGAATAAATTTTGCAATTCTCATTGGTGCTGGATAAAATTGGTATAATTAAAGGGCTGTAAATTATGTTATTGATGAATTAGTTGATCAGAAACCATAGTTAATTGACATATAAAATGGAATTTTTTCCTTTTTGAGGTTAGTTTTTTACTGTTTGTATAATTTCTTAGTTGAAAAATTAGCTTAAATTTAAAATTTTAATGAAAGTTTAGTTAGATGTTTTTAATAATTGGTCCCTTAATGTTAATGAAGTGTTTCAAGCATTTGATGTTATAAGATTTTTTTCATAACATATTTCAAAGATCATTCCTAATTGGTTGATAATGTTTTTCCATTTATAAAAAAAATCAAAAAATATGATTTATTAGATACAATCATGGAACAAGTGAATTGTAATGTACCAAAATTATTAGATGTTTGAATTCCTCATGTTTACGTAAAACCCTTAATATCAAATTTTCATGCAATTCATTTCTATATTCAAGATCAGTCTTAATAAGTAAATAAATAAACTGCCATTTACTTGTGTATAACATCTAATCATCATTTCACTTATCACATTTTATTTAAAAAGTGGGAAAGTATTATGAATAATTTGTGTGTATATATATATACTGTGCAAATTAATTGGAACAAACGATATTTTTGGTAGATGTGTCTGAAACCTCTTCCAACCAATTTAATCTGCTTAGACTGAGTGTGAACCACCTTGAACCAGATTTATCTGCTTACAGTGAGTGTGACTGATTGACCTAACTGGTTTTGTGTAGAATTACTTACCTATCCTT
The DNA here is from genome assembly GCA_019974015.1 of Nephila pilipes. Classification (NCBI taxonomy): domain Eukaryota; kingdom Metazoa; phylum Arthropoda; class Arachnida; order Araneae; family Nephilidae; genus Nephila; species Nephila pilipes. The sequence continues at coordinate 304,854 of BMAW01041347.1, read as the reverse complement.
AGACTGTAAGCCTTTGAGTGAGCCAGTTAGTGGTCAGTGTTTGCTCTTTCTTTTATTTGTTCAAAAATGGATGTAACTCTAAGGAAGGGTACTAAAATTATAGCTCTTAAAGATAACATTTTTATGACAGTTAGAGAAATAGCTTCTGCAGTTGGTGTAAACAAATCAAGTTGCTCTAGAATCTTAACTTCATTCAAAGAATGCAGATCAGCCTCTCCAAAAAGGAAAGGAAGATGTGGGTGCAAGCGGAAAACTACTGCAAAAACTCATAAAATTCTAAAAAGAAATAGCAAAATTAATCCAAGGAAAACAGGTTCAGACCTTCAAAATGATTTATTGGCATAAGGTTTTGATGCTCAACTGTACACTGTAGGCTTCTGCACGTTGGCCGTAAGGCAAGGAGACCAACAAAAAAACAAAAATTTTTATTTCAGCAAATAGTTACAAGTCAAGTTTTACATAGTATAATAGCCGAAACATAGATATTCTTGGTAGCAAAAATGAAAATAGTCTTCCGGACCATAAGGTCCAAGGACGAAATCTGTAATTTAAAAGTCCGAAAACATGAAGAAACTCCTAACATGAAGAAACATATTTTAACTCCTAACATGAAGAAAAAACTTTTAGCATGGGCAAAATGTACAAATCATGGACTTCTGACAACTGGAAGAAAGTAGTTTTCAGGGATGAAACTCATTTATTTATGCAGTGATACATTTCAGATGTTGTGAGATAAAGTGATTGTGAACCTTTAAGACAGGACCATATCCAACAGACTGTAAAACACCCATTGAAGCAGATATTTTGGTGTTATTTCATGGCAAATGGCACTGGAATCTTAGTTCCTGTTCAAGGCATGATGAATTCAACTAAATCTTACAAAATATTATGGCATAAGATTGTTTCATTCATGAAAACCTTAAACGAAACATGATTTTGCTCCTTTGCACAGTTCAAAACTGGTAAAGACTTTTATGTCGGAATATCATATTAAAGTGCATTATTGGCCTGGAAATTCACCAAACCTAGATCCCATTGAGGACCTGTGGAATATTGTGAAGAGGCGTTTAGATAAGATGTATAGAACAGCAAAAGAATGTATGATAAACAATGCAATTCAAGTGTAGATCATGATGATGACCTCACGAGCATGTGTACTAATCTAGTGGAGTTAATGTCAAAAGGTCTGCTAGAGTTCATTTCTGCTAAGAGAGGCCATATGTTATACTAGAAAATGTATTATAAATGTGTTGAATGAATAAAAGCATGATTTTCTATAAAAAAAAGCAATTTTTATTAACTTTGTCTCAGTAATTTGCATAGGTATATATATATTACTTGAGTTCATTAAAATGTAGAAGTAAGAATTTGCAAAATGTTATTTTCAAATGAAATTAAAGCTTTTCTTCAACTTTTTTGATTTTATTGTAATATGTATGGAGAAAAAAATTTGGTATGTAATGACATTTTTATATACATTTTTACTTTTTTGCAATTTTAATTATGTAATTTGCATTCAAGTTGAATTTTCCTCTGTATTTTATCTGTTTGCTTGTGGTTTAAAAACTTATGATTAATTTGATTGATAATTTATATTATTGGAATTGCATTAAAATAAAGCAAAATGTATCAGATATTCTACATAAATGCTTGCAGTACTAATTTCTATTGCTTCATACCAATTTTTGGCAAAATTAATTCAAATATTAATATTTTGTTTTCCTTTCAAAATCATAAACAGAACATATTGGATATTTTATAAAACAAATAATATTTGTTTAAAAGCATTCTTTTTGGACATTCATTATTTTTAGGCTTTTCTGAAGAACTCCGGAGGTATCATGTTTTCTTATCATTAAGTACAATTTTTCACTTTTGTTTGTGCAGTAAAAAATATGCCTCATTTTAAATAAAATTGTATATGCATTTCATCTAAATTTGGTGTATTCAGTTTGTAATATAGTTTTGTCATTAAACTATAGCAATTGTATATGTATAAAAAAAGCTATATTTCAATTAATTGACGAATTTTCACACAAATTATCATTCTTAGAAATAAAAATCTAACATCATTAAGTTCTAATTTTTTTTAAAAGTGTTTTGTGATCATAATATTTCCCAAATGAACTAAAATATCATAATTTTTTCTATCAAAGAATTTATTATGTTATTGAAGGAATATGAAACAGCGAGTGTATAAATAAGATGTCCTAGAGGTGCGATGGTATATTATGTATACCAGGTCTTAAAAATCAGGAAATAAATAAAAATATTTTACTGCTTGATATTGTGTCCTTTTAACATTATCAATGCATATCAGATGGATTTTTGCAAAAATTTTATTTTTTTTTATGTACCACCCCACAAAGGAATAAAGCAAGTTTAATAGTTATTGCAGGAGTAAAGAAAAATTAGTTCAGCAAAAGTATTTGATTTTAATTTGAAATTTTTTTGATATTTTTTCTTTTCTTTCTAGTCATGTCACTGTGAAGATGATTGTTCAACATCAAATTGTACTTGTGCCAGCATAAGTTATCAATGTTGGTACGACAAGGTATTCTTCCTTTTTTCCCTAAAATTGTAATATTTTCCTTTTAAATGACAAACCTTGCAATTATGGTTTTGTTTTCAGTTCCATATATAAAGGGGTAAAGTCTGATTTTAAATACTTTACTTTTCTTGTATTGTTAATGTGCTATGTGGATAATTTTGATATTGACATGTAAAGAGGAATTATATTGAACTATTTCTCATGTGTGTTATTTTTTATTCAGGCTCTTAACAAAAGTGTGCAGTTCTTCAGAAATAAAATAACTAAGCTTTGTAATTTTTTGCAATAAATTCATTTTTCCAGGAAGGTTTACTGCTTCCAAATTTCAACCTGCTTGATCCACCTATGCTATTTGAGTGTAATAGGGCCTGTTCTTGTTGGAGCCTGAATTGTCGCAATAGGGTCTTGCAAAATGGAATGACGTAAGTACCATTATCACTTTTTTAGTGTAATGCTTTTTCTTAAAGTTCATATAAATTTATTAGGAAGAACTATACAATAAAGATAGTAAAAATACAGTATTCCTTCTATAATCAGGCATTTCACCATTCCAGCCTTGCTAGTAAACCAGTATTTTCACACAGGAAGACAAGCCTTACATATCTTATCTTAAGCCTACCATTTTAATGTAATAATGTAGAATATATATATAAGCTATAGCTTGTTAAACACAAATACACATTAACTAACAAAATTCTGGCAATCTAAATCATTCTAAAAATAATGTGGTTTTGAGGATGGTCAAATTATCCAAAGATATCAAATTTAGAGATCTTGTAACAGATCCTTGTTTTGATAAAAATGGACTTTTGAAGATCGATTTGCCTATTGATTAGCTTTATAATATGTTCACGGATGAACTGAAGCATTGCACATATATTTTTATGTAAAAAATTTTAATAATCAATGTAAGAAGGATGTTTTATAAAAATGAAATAAAATTCCAAAAATAAATAAGGAATAAAAGAGTTAAGTTCCAATTATTTTAAAAGCTTTTTTATGCCTTGATTTGTAGGAGTGTCCCTCTCTCTCAAGTGCTGAATGGTGAATTTCTAAAATTACTTTTAACTCTAAAGCTTTCATGATTTTGTGTCTTTTTGTTTGTTTTAGTTTTTCCATTTTATGTGAAAGAGTTTTAACAGATATTCAACAAACTTTTAATTATTTGTCTAATACAAGTGTTGGCAATTGATAAGTGTATGTTTGCATTTACATTTAATTCTCTGATTACAAGTTGGGCTTACAACACCTTTTTGGTCTTTTAACTTATTTAAATGTGTTTTCATTGCAGTACTATGAATATTAATGTTACATATTTTATTGAATCTAATTGATGCCGGCCCAGAAAATACCAGATCAGAAAAATGTCTTACCTTTTTAATTTCATAATTATAAATATTTTGTTTTAATCTGAGTAAATAGAATTATTCATAGTAGATTCATTCAGTGGAGTGAAATATATCACTATATATAATAATACATTACAGAGTCTGAAGCCGGACAGCATTTATTTACATTATATCTATTTTTCCCCATTATATCATTTTTCCATTATTTTTCATTTTCTGTTGGTTTACTTTATTATCTCATAATTTATAATATTTTTACTTTTAGATAGATTTTCTAAAACTTTTCTTTAGTTTGTTTTGTTTTTACAATCATGATTCTAATAACATTTTAAGTATGATATTATTTTCCTCATAGTTTACATTGATTTTTATTTATTGTTGGGAAAACTGTGCATTCATTTGATTTAAGAATTGAAAATTATAATTTTAAGTTAAAAATTATCAAAAAGAAAAGAAAAATATGCAATAAAATAAGAATCAAAATGGAACTGTTGTTTGCAGTAACTTTATTTATCTGTTCAAATGGATAGAATGATTGCAGATATTAAAAAAAAAAAAAAAAAAAACCTTGGATGTTACAACTTTTTTGTCAACATTACGTTTATTCGTATTGAATTTATATGTTAAAATTTATTGCATTACCTATTAATTCCAATTATTTAATCTGCAAAAGTCATTGTAAATTTAGGCTATTTTATTTCTAATTCAAAGTTGATAGAATATATAATTATTTATAAAATTTATATAGTTTTTATTTATTAAACATAAAAAAAAATATATATATTCTTAACCTCTTGATTGATGTCTGCAGTTGAAGAATATTATTGGTAAATGTTTTATTTTGAACAGTTGATGCTGTTTTGTGTACTTAGAATGGGAAAAAAAAAACATTTTTGTGTAACCGTCCTTTAAATAATCAAAAGGAGGCTCAGTATTTTTAGGTAGTTGTATTTGTATTATCAGAGGCAAAAGCCCTCTTGCATTTAATTTAATTTTTTCATTTGATTAATGTACTTAAATTTTGCTACTGTTTTATCAGCATCAACATGAATGGCCTACATTTGTTTATTAATTACATATTTGATAAAGATAAATTTTTAAAAAAATTTTTTTTTCTTTTCCCCATTGTTAATTAGCTACATTTTTTTTTTTGTATATGAAATTTTTTCACACATTTTTATTTTCTTGATAATTTTACTGTATTGTTCTTATACTTTTTTTTAGTTGTCGTTTGCAACTGATTCGCACAAAAGGTAAAGGTTGGGGTGTAAGAACTCTTAAGGATATTCCAAAAGGAACTTTTATTTGTGAGTAAGTAGCCACAACATTTATTCTCTTATTTGTTTTGAAGGTTGCTTTTGTTTGAACTTGATTTTGATCACATGTGCTGAAGTTTTAATTTTTTTTTTTTAGATATGTGGGAGAAATGATATCTGACTCAGCTGCTGATAAAAGAGCTGATGATTCCTATCTTTTTGACTTAGATAATAGAGTAAGTATCTGTTCTAAAATTTTAAAGAGAGAGGGAAGCAAGTTTTCAGATATTAGCAAATCATTTAATTTTTTTTTTTTATTGTTTTATGTAATGCTTTTGACTTGCCATATGTACTTTTTATATTTTTTTGTATTATGAAGCCTCCAAGATTTTAAATTTCATCATAAACATATTTGAAATTTATTAAGTATCCAATATGTATAATATGATACAGAAATGTGTTGAAAAAATTGCTTTCTGAATTTCATGAAGAAATAACAAAATTAAAGAGCATTTATTAACATTTTGTTTCCTCGTTGAAATAGTGTCGGTTATTGTTTTAAGAGTAGTAAATAAAATTGAAAGGGAAAAACTATTTAGAAATTCATAATTTTAGAAGAATATGAAAATAAATTCAAGTATATGATTAATGAAGATTTATTTATTTTTTTTAAAAAAAATTATTACAGTATTTGAAGAGTATATCAATATTGTAATTTTTTTTATAGTAAAATGGAATTGTTATGTCAGGGTTATTTGCTGTGTTAATTATTATAAAATAATTTTTATAATTAAGAGCATGGTACTTAAAATAATTCTTCCATTCTACTCATGATAACTCTCAAATTGAAAGTGTGGTGTCTTGTAATCTGTATTATATGAAAATTAGCTTTTGGAAATTATTATGAAATACTGAAAATATATGCTTTCTTGAACTTAAAAAATATTTTAGTATAGGAATTTTAAGATAAGGCTAGAATTTGATATTTGATCCAATACATTTTAAAAATCTTAATGATATTGAATTAGACTCAAGTTACAAAAGGAAGTCTATTGATAAAATCAATATTATTGTAGATGAAAAAGCACTTAAGAAGTTATGAAAAAAATAAGATGTGCAAAAGATACAGAAGGAAATGTATTTTTTGGAGCAAGGGGGGGGGGGAAATCACATGAATCTTAAAATGGAAGGAAATTTGTTCTTGATTGGGATAGCTGTGTGTTGGGATTTTAAGATGATTAAAACATTCTACTATAATGTATAATAATATCTATTCTTAACTTAATATATATTCTTTTTAGGATGGTGAAACATATTGTTTAGATGCTCGATACTATGGTAATATTAGTAGGTTCATCAATCATTTGTGTGAACCCAATTTGGTGCCTGTAAAGGTGTATGTTGATCATCAAGATCTTAATTTTCCAAGAATAGCATTTTTCAGCTCTAGAGAAATAAAACAATACGAAGAACTTGGGTAATTTTCAAATTCTTTTATTTTCTATATACATAATATATTATATGAGATATGCAATGATTATATTCCAGTTCAAATTTAAAATATGTTAAAAAGATTTCTGAATTTTAAATATTGCTCAATTTCTTGTGTTCGTTACGTACTGTTTGTATTTCAATTGAGATGTCTTCAAAATTATTTAAAAATGTTATATATTGTCGAAATATCCAGTTGTAACCCTATTAAGATTTTTTGTTATGTATGGGAATCCTGTTCAGAATTGAATTTTTACGCAGATTGATTGTATTGCAAACTGTGTAAAACACAAAACACCATACAATTCTAGAAATATGTCATCTGTTTCACATGCATATATATGGAGCTTAATTTGAAACTGATGTGATTAATAATTGGTGTTTTTGTGTTAATACTCAGCCATTAGTGAAACAGTTGATATGCACAATTTATTCTTATCAGTTAATCTTAACTGGCTGTGTTTTTCACTAAGTTTTAATGCCCTAAAACTTCCAATTCTTTTTGAAGAAAGGCAAAAATATTAAGTTGCATGAAAAAAATCACTGTTCTTAATATCTTTATAAGTTTTGGTAATTGAAAGAAATATAGTTAATGAGGGAGCCACTAATTACATGTAACACATCCAATAAATTTTGGAGATCTTTTTTACTTTTCTTATATATATATATATATTACTGGAAGAAGCAATGTCATATAGAGAACAATTTCCTCCATTCTTTCTTAATTTTTTCCTTTTAGCTTCTTCTTTTTTGGCCTTCTTTGGTTTAAAGATGGTTTTTAACTTTTTTTTTTTTTTTTTTGTCAATTTTGTATTTTCTTACATTACAGTTAGCTGTCTTACTTCTTTTTCTTTTTCATCAATGTACTGAACAAATTCTACCACAGACTTATGACCATCCCATCACTTTTTTTACTAGTTATAAGTTTTTAAAAAATACTGTTAACCTTTTTACTATATTAGATTTTATTGTTATGTTTTATGCTTCTTTACTAAAAAAAATAAATATTTTAATAAAAGATGGATGATTTATATAAAGTACATAACATCCTTGTATCAACTGTAAGTTCTTAGATTATATGGATGTTTTTTATATTCTGTGTGAAATTATTATTTTTAATTAAAGGCTGCTTTGGCAAATGAAAAACACTTGATAATATAAAAGAAGGACTTAGAATATAGATTTGGAATTAACCCTCTGATTGTTCTTTTTTTTTTTTTTTTTTTTTTTTAAAAAAAATAACTACAAAAATTACATTTAAAAACGTTTGAAATCTCTATATATTTAGAAGTTAAAATGTATAGCAAAATTTTGTTTCAAATATTTTTTTAAATATTGATTTAAATCATAAGAACTCATCTTCAGAAAAATCAATTTTAGATGCATGTAGAAATCACGAAATTAGCAGTCAGAGGTTTAAGTTTCAAAAATTTGAGTCATTGATCTCTGTGTCATGATTGGTTAAAATTACTGCCATTCTCATAAGCTCTTTCCTTTCATGATAAGTTTAATGTTTTGATCTTTTGTTTTTAAAAAGCATTTTTACCAAAAAAAAAAAATTGTTTTAATGTTGCTGAAAATGCGTTATTAAAAATGAAATTTTTTAAATTATAAAATATTGTAATTTATTTGTTCCAGCTTTGATTATTGTGAGAAGTTTTGGGTGATCAAGTACAAATACTTCACTTGTGATTGTGGAAGTCCAAAATGCAAATATTCCAAGGATACTATCCACAACACTCTAGCTAATTATTACAGAAGGGTGCGAGAGGAACAGATGGAGGAAGCATCAGCACAACAACCTGTTGCACAGGAATTGCAACCATTTCCTTGAAACATATTTTCTTCTAAAATTCAATGCACAGTGGAATTAGAATAATCTTTTGTTGGACGGGAAGAGGCAGTTGTTCTAATGGATCTTAAGAAACTAAGTACTTTAAAGTGATAAAAAGTGTCTTATGGATAATTTGTGATGATTGATCTTGGAGACAGCCTTTGTGAATACATTTTTGAGGATTTCTAATTCAGAATTAAAAAAAGAACTTCAAACTTTTTATATAAAGACCGAGCAAAGATTTCCAACAAGCAGAAAATTCGTATCTTCCACTTTTTTTTCTTTCAAAAGTTGCTGTTTAATTTTGCCTAGATTTTGTTAAAGAGCCTTTCAAATGAAAATGAACTAAATGAAAGAGATGTGACTTTTTATGTAACTATTTTATAACTGTACTAAGGTGATTTAAATATTTGGAATTGTATAAAAATTTATTTTGGAAGGATTAAAAAATTAGTATATAATTTTTTTTTTTGATTTAGAGAAACCAATGAGTTGTAAAATTGTTACTGCCTCTATTGATTCTATGAATATTTTTTGAACTAACAGGAACTTATGATTAATACCAAATAGAATTTGAAAACACAATGTTTCATTAACTCTTAATTATTTACGTTAGATTTCAGTTTGTAATTAACTTGTACTGTTTTTTTTCTTCCTGTAATTACTCATTGTATTTTTAGTACATAGAAATTGAATGGAACACCTTCTAATTTTGCTCAAAACGCACTAGCCCATTGCCAGATTATGACATTCCTATGTCAACATTTGTGTCTTGTCGGATTGCTGACGATGTAGATCCATTTTGCAGTTGGTTTATTTTGATTGGAATGGCTCTTATAGAATATATTTGCTCATATATCAGGATTAAGTTCATTGACTTTCATATTATTTAACATATTGATTAATTGCTCCAAAAGATCATTATCCTAATTTTATCTACTTATTTTAAAAATTAGTTTGATCTGATCAGAAGGTTATATACTTTAATGATTTGAAATGATTATTTAAAAAAAAAAAAAAAAGATAGTTCCCTTTTCCTCTTTTTGTGTTTTAATCATTATGTATTAAATATTTTGCTTAAGAAATTGAAATACATGTTTTCCCAATTTAAAGAAATATTGTGTATCTTTTTACTTTTCACCACATAATAGAATTTTAAGTGTATAGATACATTATATATTTCCACCTTTATACATTTATTAAGTACAGAATTGATTCAATTTCTAATGTATATCTGTTTTATAATGAATTCCATCTTGTGTGAAAAAGAGTATATCGGAGATTTAGAGATTAAGAATTTACGGAAAGAAAAGAAAAAAAAACCTATCCTCAAAAGTTGAAATATTTCTTTGAATGTTAATACATTACCAATACCATAATTATTTTCATCATCATTTTTATTTTTTGTTACTATAAATTGATGTAAATATTTCCATCAGTACTTGCATTTTATTACTGGTAGTAAAATTTTGCATGGTTTTAATGAAATGTAGTTGTGAATATGTTGTTGATGTGAACATAGATATGTTGTGTGTTAAGACAATAAATAAATGAAAACAAAAATATATGCCTTTTATTTTAAATTATTCATAAGATGTTTCAAAACATTTCTTTGAAATAAAGATTTTCAAATGTGGCAAAATCTTTAACAAACTGTTTTCAGTGATTTCAACTTTAGTGACCTGCTAAGTTGTGGTTTTGAATATCTCCAGGCAAAATTAATTAAAATCTAAAATTTAAATGTTCCTTATTTTTTAGAGATCTTAAAATCAATAGATACTATAATTCTCTCTCTCTCTCTCTCTCTCTCTCTCTCTATATATATATATATATATAAATAATATTTGTCAAGAAATAATAAAGAAATTTTTAAATGAGATATTAGATCGAAAAATATTCTTCTCTTCACTCTGTCAAACAAGTTATTTTTATTTTGCTCTTTTAATATTTTTTTCCCATGTGTATTTTAGGGTTTGTATCTGTTATTTTATTACATGTTTAGTTCTATTTTCTTTTTACTTGTATAGTTTGTTAATAATGTTTCACAAAAATTATTTTTAATCGGAAGAAAAAAATCTCTTATGAAAAATTTCATATAAATTGTTTGGAATTTACAATCAAATATCAATTTTTTTTTTTTTCTTCTTAGTTATAACAAACTAAAATATTTTAACAGGTATAACAACCTGTTAAAATATTTTATATTCATTTTATTTTTTTGAATAGGTATGTATAATGTTATTAATGTATTTGCAACAATCTATATTGTCATACATCTCTTGAAAACTTTAGTAGAATTTTCTCCATTTATATTTTATCAATAATCTGTCGTGTCTTAAAATTTGTTCATCAATTTTTTTTTTTTAAAAAAAGGAAAGCCTTATTAAGAGACTTCATTATGTGTGATTATAAAAACTCAAGTAGTTGGACACATGATGAGCTACCAATGCACAATGATGTAATTGAACCTTTTTTGACATATCCTCCTTCCAAGCATCTGTTATCTTTTCATTTGATGAAAAAGTTTTGTTAATTCTAAATTGAAATCTTAAAAGAATCTTGTAAATTTTAGGCTTGAAAGGATACATTTTGTAATGCCTATAATTAGAATATGGCCTGATGTTCCAAAGTAAAGGGCAAATGTCTGGTTGACTCTTGCCTTTGCATTGAAACTTGTAATACAAATATTAAAAAAATGAATTTGGGTACAAACTATTTTATTAACTTATTAGTGTAGAAAAGTTAAATGTTTTTGGAAAAATTATGGACTATTTTATTAAACTATTTACTTATGTATGCTATTATTTTATTTTTTTAAATTTTTTTTATTTTAATACTAAAACTTTTTAAAAATGTATATTTGTATTGATGATTTATTAGGTTATTTACATTTTCTGTGTTTTACCATGTGCACAGTTCAACTCGAATGGATAATAGAGCAAATTTGACCCATTTTGTTTTACTTATAGGAAACTTTTTTTTTACACGATTAATCAAAACAAATTGAGTAAGATGCTCATAATTAAAGTTGACAGATGTGCAATGGCTATCTTTACATAAACTGATTGCAGCAAAATGACTTAACGATATATATAATTATTGATGAGGTATGTACTGCAATAAATTATTTTAAAGTTAATTTATTACATTAGTGATAAATTATTACTTTTACCACTCAGTTTTAAAATTTTTTATCTGATGCACTAGTGTCACTGAATGAAACAAAATAAATATAATTAGTAGTACTATACATATTTCCTATGCTATAAACATTTAAAGAATAGAACAAGACTAATCAATATGAGATATAAAATTTCTCCAATTCGAATCAGGCACTTGGGAAAGAAAAAAAAGGAAGGAAATTAAAATTTTAAAATGTATTTCTGTGTCAACTGAATCAAATTAAAGCATTTTGGCTTAAATTGGAAGGCTTTTATAACATCAATAATAGATAATTTTTGACATACGAAAGTTATTCAAAAACTATATATATATATATATTTTAGCTTTGAATATCCTGTCGATCAAACAGCGATCGGCAATACAAAAATATAAAATCCCATTGTTAGTATATATTCAAAAGATTTACTTCATTTTCTGAAACAGCACGGTCTGAAGCTCCTAAAGAACTGGTGAACACACTAGGGCGCACAAAGATACCAAAAGAACTGGTTTAAAGGAGATGAACGGTAAAAGAGCAGTGGAAATCAGGAACTGGTTTTTGTTGTTTTCCACCTTTAAGCACTGCGCGATCCAGTTAAGTGTCAGAGTGTGACCTTTAATCAAAAATATTATGGAAAATAATCCTATTCAAAGGGATTACACTGGGGAAATAATTGTTGAGAACTTCGGTTTTGTGTTCGTTAATGTGACTGTCGTTGTCAAGTAGTCACGTTCACGAGCTCGCGGCTGCCATTGCTTTCATCAAATCGTGGATTCCAGTCTTAATACCACTATACTGGACCCGCGGGGCTGATGCATGTTAAATCTGGTCTTGGTTCCAAGTTCTCCTGTTGGCGTGGTGTGAAAGTAAGTAGACTGGGGTACCTGCTCAGGTGGTATCACTCGATCGGGATTCAGATTTATAAGGTCTGTTGCCAATAGTCCTCGTATTGCTTCTGAGAGCGACATTAATAAATTTTTTTTCCAGAATCGTGCAATGACAAAAACGGTATTCCTTTACATTGAATCATCCCTTTTTTTTTTTTTTTTTGTTAAATACTGAACTGTGTCCCGAGATTAAGAATATAGAATAAGTGGTATATAAAGTAATTTTTTTTCTACGATGAGGCTCATGTAAAAGCGTAGGTTCAAATCCTGATTCTCAGTGAAATTATGGCGAAATAAGGAGAGCAATAGCAAATTAGCTGTGGTAAAAGGACTTGGTTCTCCTCTCATGGCTGAATGTGAAAGTAAGGACAATGAGATATTAATGCAAATGTCATTCTCGTCACTTGATCTTTAATCATGGTTACGAGTTCATAACTAACAGCCGCTGGCGCCATGTTAATCTAAACAAACAATTAACGTCGTCATATTAGTTATTGAAAACTTACAATCGGTCAAAAAATGAGAATGATATACCTTTAAGACGTAATTTGCTACTAATCTGAACAAAATTTATCTCGCTGTTAATAGCTCAAAGGGAACTTAATTATGATATCGATAGATTAATTAAGAAAGTTAACTCATTTCGAATGCCTTTTCCTGCAAAGTTCATAATTTGCATGAACTGCACACCATTAATACAAACTCAAAATTTTGTAAGATTCTAGCAAAAAGCTTTTATAGTTAGAAGGGCGAAAAAATGGGTCCTTTAAAATTGAAAGCATGTCACAAACAAATTACGATATAATTTTTTTTTTTTTTTTTACTTGGCTTAAAAAATTAAAAATTGCTTAAATAAATAGATCGATAATTATTTTCAAGTTCTAAAAACACCAAATAATGAGGAAATTTTTATTCTGGATTATTTGATAAAATTGAAAAACGGCTTATTTAAAAAGCTGAAAAATGTTGTAAATATCACATCATAATTATTAATATTACACAGAAAAATGTGTCATATTAGTAATTATTTTATACACTTACATAGAGTATATGTAAATGTATAAAATAATTATTAATATGACATTTGCTTTTTCAAAAGGTCAAAAATCCTGATATATACATTGGATAAAGTGAATTTATTCTCTTTTCAACTTTCGTTATTATTAACTTTCACAAGCTCAAATCAACACTTTAGTATTGCGCGAATCTTGTTTCTCGGTTAGCTTCCCGTGTTGTCGGGGCTGATGCACGTTAAATCTGTCGGGGCCCAAAGTCCTCCCGTAAGCGTTGTGTGGAATTTAGGAGATGGGTGTCAGTTCAGTGTCGTCCTTGTCACTTGACCGTGGTTCAAAATTACGAGGTCCATCGCCAATAGCCTCGTGTTACTTCTATTGCGATGTGAATAAAAAATTAAACTAAACACTCCGTTAGCTTAAAGAGTCTTAATTAGGGGAAATCCCTTTTTGGAAGTAATATATTTGCTAACCGGCCAACGGTTATCTTTTCTCTTTTGTTGTGTTTGCGCACGTTTTGTCCTCTTCTTGCAGGCGAATAAAATGGGTACCAAGTGCCTGAGTGTATAGTTGGGCACCCTGCTCCTGGGGATCATATCGAGGTTGGTCCATCAGATTGGGGGACCTCAGAGACTTGCCCTCTTTAAATAGTTACAGGTGTCATGACCACAAAGCAACCTAGAGATCTTTTTCTTCCCCATGAGGTTTAATGTCTATGGTAAACACGGGTAACGCATCCTCAAGATAGCCTAGTGATCCTTCTCTATTTTCGACCCTCCTTCCGGATAACTAATTGTTATCTGAACTTTGTATGGTCCAGCATGGCAACATTTGGCACTTGCACCATTAAAATACTACCACTCATTTATCTTTTTTCAACTTTCCCACACGTCTTGATTACAGCTTTACCTTGTTTGATGAGGAATGACCGTTTCTGGCTCTTGCGCATTAAAAAATATACTATCACTATCAGGCAGTTCCTATACATACATATATATATATACCTTGTAAAATATCTGTATTAATAATCGACAAATATGAAAATGTTTGAATTTCATCCCTGCGTTAAGGCACTCTTCTCCATAACTATAACAAAATAAAATTAGATGTCATTAATACTTGTAACACACACACACACACACACACACACATTACTCTCTCTTACGCATACACCATAATATTTACGACGAGAGAAGTTTTCAACATTTATTTAAATAAAGTATCTTTCTGAAATACTGTACACAATTCAATTATCAGGAATATTTTTTTTAAGTATATTATAACAAATCTAAAAATATGGTTAAGTTTAGAATTATCAGATATTTTTTCTAATTTTAATAAATTTTACAAGTTTAGAATACAAGCTAATTTTCCTATATTTTTTAAAAAACTTACTTAAAGTAAATGTATATTGTAATACAGCATATTACTTTTTAGAATGATTTATTTTGCTTTGTTTCATAGCTCTAAATTCTTTTTAATTCTTTATATATATATATATATATATATACAGATTATTTTTAATTCTAATTTAGGTACGTAAATGGTGATACTACTAGCTTGCTTTTTAAAATTTATGTTTTTCTAAATTTAATTAATGCGTTTATATTCTTTAAATTAATAGAAATAATTCTTATAAATTAATTCAGAATTTCAAAAATATTTGCAAGTTGTGTTATTAATGTAACAGTAATAACAATTATATACAACCACACTTGGCGGGATTTTTAAATACAGTCCACGCAAGTACATGTTTATAATGTAGGTTTCTTGTAATAATATAATCTTTCTCTTGTTCTTTGATAAATTCTTTTGGTGTTTTTAAATTTACGAAGTCGGATCTGTTGATGATTATCTTAGTTTATATATATATATATAAAACTCTTTATTGTATTTGCCAATTTTCCTTACTGTGCAATAATTTTGGACTTGTACAACTCTTAAGTCGATTTTTGGTCTTTAATTATAAAGTAATAGCTGAATGGGAGGGTTAGGATCCTGTAAAGCTAGTTAAACCCACTTTCACAGTCCTAAGCTTGGGGCAGCATCATTTATTAAATTCCTACTATTAGCTCACTCTCCCAATATTTATCTTGTTCAAATTTTCAGTCGTTAATAAAATACTTTTTATTCATCCACTCAAGGTGAAATACATTCTTTTAAACTTGTAGTGAATGACACTTGATGTTAATACAGTTTTTTCAAATATTAATTTATTTAATTAAATTTAGTTGGTGAAAATGCAGTTTAGTCCAACCACTCGGCGCGATTTCAAAAATTGCCACCAAACTTGGTGATTTTTTTTTTGGCTGAGCGTTAAATCCGCGAAGCGGACCAGGGTAGTCATATTTGGCAAAATACCACCAAATAATTCCTGTCGCCAAGGCTGGTTGGGCTAAACTGCATTCCAATAATTTAATTTACTGATGAATTAAGAAGCATGTAAATGCTTCTACTATATCATTTGTCTTTCAATGGCAAATTTAGTAGAGTGTTGGCGTAGAATCTTCATGCCTTCGGATCAATTTTCGTCGAAGCATAAAATTTTTGTATTTGATTTTCAAATAATTAATTTTAGTTTTTAATTGGAGGAAAACATTTCTCTTATATAAGAAATTTAGCAGGATATAAATATAGGAACAAATACGGTCAGTGACGAAGCGTGTAGATCGATGGAAAAAAATTTCTTTTGCCGCTTAATGTTATGATTCTGTCATATGTATATACATATTTATATTAATTGTAATTATTTAATAACAAGTAACTAAAATAAAATTTTTCTTTGTTGACTTAAGTAGGAATGGACATTTTTTTTTGTATTATTTGTTATTTTATATCATTATTTTGCTTTATTCTTTTATTACTTGATCCTCATAATCAATAAAGTTTCAATTTTGTCTTTTTCAAATATTTTATCTGTTCATTTTTTTTTTTTTTGTAAATTTCTTTTAAATTCTAAATACTTTTTATATATTCATAATTCTAATTTCCCTTCAGGTATGATTATACGATTTTTATGAATAACTATTTTATATACAATAATAGTATGTACTATCATTATATATATGAATTTGATTTTATTGGGATTTTGTCCAATTAATTATATATATTTCTTGATGTATTTTTATTCTTAAGTAATTTATTTTACTAGTTTTATATTTAGAGTTTTAGGATATTAGTTTATTAACAGTACTAATGTATACTAATATATTTACTTTTTACTAAACACGCACACAATTTTGCTTATATTTGAAATCTAAACTTAAAAATATTTAGAAAAGTACTTTGGAAGGATTATTTATTCCTAAATCGTATTGTTAATTTTTCTTAAAAATTTACCAACTTTTACAGTTTCATTAAGAAACATTACTCTTTCTCAAGAATGAAATACAATTACTACTTTCAAAATATTAATTTACCAGACAGGAATCGTCTGATGTAAATGTCACGACATTAGCTGGAAATTCGAATAAAAACTTTGGCATCAGCTGTAAATTAAAATAAAAACGAATGCGTCTCTAGAACTTCTCTGAACGTTTCATTCAGACCCTCAAAGATGAAAAACAATTTCTTATCCGAGATCTAAAGATCTAATACGGCATAAATGAATTTTTGTTCCTCCACACCCCTCTTGTGTTTAAAAGCATCTGAAAAAAGAAACCTCTTGTAATCGGCGAACATTTAATTCGAGCTCGTTTCTTCCAAAAAGTGGCAGGAAGAGTCTGCCGTTGCCGTGGCAACAGATATCACCTTGGTAACAGCGTGGGTTCCGATCGGGATGCTTTAATGGTCGATCGGGTCGATAAGCTTTTGCGACTGTGAAGTATCTTGTCCACTAGAAATCATCGGTTTCATTCTTTGTGACGGACATGATGACAAAACAGATGTTCTTTCAATTTTTTGGAAGCGACGGAATGGGCGAATGGTTAAGAAACAGGTGAATAAATTGTAAAAATTTTACCACATTCAACTGTTCCGCAGTTAACGATGTTATTTCTGGATTTTTTTTTTTACAAGGAGAATATACTGAATGACGTCATTTAAATAACAGTGTTAAGAAAATGAGCAGACATGACCAACATTATGACATTTTACAGTATGTGATTTTCACTCGAAAAAGTACTATTGTAAGCAAACATACATTGATCACATATTAGAATAAATATTTTATATAACGAAGCAAGGAAACATTCATTCACAATAAATAAGAATAAAATAGTTACGATATATGTAATGGTAATGAAGCTAATAAATTAGTCGGAATAGGTATGGTATAGATTAATTTTTAAGTGTTTCTTTCAGGTGGGATTACAATTCTAATTACATTATAAAATATTTTATATTATTTTTACATATTTTATCTCTCTTTAACTGCAATTATTGTTCACTATTAGTGGTTCCTCGAAAAATAAACTTATAGTTTTGTTACTTATATTCCACAGATTCTTTTAGAAGTTTTTCAGACAACAACTATTTTTTTATTTGAATTTTCATAGCGGTGATTCAGATTTTAAATTTAGTGTTCTGTGACAATTGATTTGAATTTTTTCTCTAGTTTTTCTGTCATTACGCATTATATTTTTCACTCAAACAAACATTATATAATCTTAATATTTATTGTTCATTACTAATGTTTGTATTTTTATTAATTTTTTTTTCACAATTAATAATTATTTTTCGCATAACCTGAACATCTAATTCGCAGCCTAAAGGAGTATGCATATTACCAACCAGAAATCGATGATTAAGAATAAATTAGAGTCGCTCCATCATAATTACACATCTAAATAATTGAATTTTGACACAACTGAAAAAGGCATACTTTTTTCCATTGTCTTATTAGTTTGAATGCAGGTTTTACTTTTGAAAATAATACTTATAAATATAAATGCTATGTAAAACTTTATTACAATCTTGATTCACATACTCAAGAGAACTATGAAATTTAGATCATGAGAATATTTCTCTACTTTCAATAGTAAACTACAGTAATCATAAAATGAAGGAATGAATTAATACAGCTA
The DNA here is from genome assembly GCA_019974015.1 of Nephila pilipes. Classification (NCBI taxonomy): domain Eukaryota; kingdom Metazoa; phylum Arthropoda; class Arachnida; order Araneae; family Nephilidae; genus Nephila; species Nephila pilipes. The sequence continues at coordinate 286,286 of BMAW01041347.1, read as the reverse complement.
TAATTAAAACTCCAGTCTATCAGAAATTTCGATTTCTTGATGGTAACGTTAATCCCATGGAATTTCTACTTTCCTAATCAAACCTACATTATTTTATCTATTTGAATGTAATGAAAAGCAACTGAAAGAGCAAATATAATGAAGTTTTCTGAAGAATTTTTAAGAAACAGAGGAAAATTGTAATTTCGGAGAAACCGTTATTTTTTGTCTTTTCGGATTTACCTTTTTTGAATTTAAATAGATTAACTAGTCTAGGTATGAGGAGGGAAGTAGAAATTCCGTAGGATTAACATTACGTTCACGAAATCAAAATGGACGGTAGATTAGAACCTTACATTAGAATAATCACAAAAAACTAGTTTGTAGGGGATAGGGGAAACATACCAATAGTTGTGCAAAAAATTAGTTTGTTCTATTAGCGTCAAATAACTTAAGTTATTCTTGTTGTTTAATGCATATCATAATTTTATGTAATTTTTTTCATGAATTCTCGAAACGCTTAAGTCATCAAAACAGGGAAACAAGGGAGGAAGAATTTTTATAAATATGCACTTTACCATAATCATAATTCTATCAGAAATAAACCCTACTAGATTGATAGACGTCATTTTTATCCCTTAGAATTCTTGCATCTTATACCATGTGATCGGGAGAAATCACTTCTATAAATCAATTGCAATGTAAAATTCTCTCTTCTGCTCTATTCTAAACTCTTCTGATATAATTGAAAAGGAGGAGCTGCGTCTCCTGCCTTATGGATACTTATTGCTTCTCTCTCTTCGCAAAAACGAATAAACGATCTTGATCAAACAAAAACGTTATATTTACTTTATTAATTTATAAATTCGTAATATATATATATATACAGGGGGTGGACAAAAATATGGAAACACCTTGTAAAATGCATGTTTGAAAAGAAAGATTGATTTTAATGAAATATGTAGGTGGCGCTGGCGTTTTTGACTACTAACGCCACCTATACAACTTCGTAAATGTGCTAAACAGTTCAGTTGTTGTCGGAGTATTGTTATGTGAGGTTGTCATTGCATTATGTCAGAGTTAACAGACTTCGAACGTGGGCAAATTGTTGGAGCACGTATGGTAGGTGCTTCCGTAAGCAAGGTAGCCGAGGTGTTTAGTGTTTCAAGAGGTACTGTATCGAAGATTTATTCCGCATATTTGAAAAGCGGAAAAACATCATCTGCTAAATCACAGCGCGGACGAAAGTGTGTGCTGAGCGATCGTGACAGACGATCATTAAGGGCAATTGTGACGAAAAATAAGAAGACCACAGCTGCAAAAGTTACTGCTGAAATGAATGTTGTGTTACAGAACCCTGTGAGTACCAAAACAATTAGAAGGGAGCTTCATGAACAGGGAATTTCTGGCCGTGCTGCAATTGAGAAGCCACTCATCAGTGATGCTAATGCCCGTAACAGGAAAAGGTGGTGTTTAAGTCATAAAGCCTGAACTATAGGGCAGTGGAAGCGTGTAATATGGTCTGATGAGTCTTCTTTCACATTGTTTCCCACTTCTGGTCGAGTTTACGTCTGGAGAACGCCATCTCAAGCCTATAATACAGACTGCTTGTTGCCAAGAGTGAAACATGGCGGGGGTTCTGTTATGGTTTGGACAGCCATATCGTGGTTCTCTGCTGGCCCCATGATAACTGTGTCAGGGCACATGACTGCCAAGACTTATGTGAACATTTTGGCAGATCAAGTTCATCCCATGGTACAAACTTTGTTCCCCGATGGTGATGGTGTCTTCCAAGACGACAAAGCCCCTGTTCACACAGCTCACATTGTCCAGGACTGGTTTTCTGAGCACGAGGAGGATTTGTCCCATCTCCCCTGGCCACCACAGTCACCAGACCTGAATATTATCGAACCTTTGTGGTCTACATTGGAACGGAAAGTGCGTTCTCGTTATCCACGGCCGACATCGTTATCTGAACTTGCCACCGTTTTGCAGGAAGAATGGTATAATATTCCCTTGGCACACATACAGGAACTGTATTTATCCATTCCGAGAAGACTGTAAGCTGTTTTGGATGCCAACGGGTTTCCTACATCATATTAAGCAAAGAAACATGTTTTTTAAAAGGTGTTTCCATATTTTTGTCCAACCCCTGTATATATATATATATATATATATATATATATTTATATTTATATATAGAGATAGATAGATAGATAGATAGATAGATAGATAGATAAACAGACAGGCAGACACACCCACCCACACGCACGCACACACAGAGAGATAAATTATGCTTTAATTTATGCGATTACACACTCACAAGATTTGCTCAATCAACAAGGAAATAATCCCTATAAGGCTTATAGACGTCATCAGAGTCCCTCAGAATCCCTTTATCTTATACTACGTGATCTGGAGATATTTCTTCTTATCAATTCGGAAGCAGGTAAAATTCTCTTTCTTCTGCTGTAATCGAGGTGGCAAAACTACGCACGCCTCTTGCATTATCCATTTTAATATTGTATTTTAATTGCCTCTCTTTCTCTCTCTCTCTCATCAAAATGACAATGAAATGGTCTTTTTTTAAAAAAAAAAAAAAGGGTTCTCATTACAACCCTGAATCATAATGCCTTCTTACACGTCCCTTAAGGATTTGATATATATATATACATACACTGCTCCAAATTTGTCATATAGTTACCTTATATGAACTCCTTACTATCACAGTAAGGAGTTCCTCTTCATTTCCTGATACAATTCCATTTAATCTTTTAATTTATGCAATCATACGATTTTTTAAATAAGCTGAGTCAGCACTTCTCACTCTTAGGGACAAGTTGTAGGGATAATCCCTACAAGACTTTTCGTCTCCAAATAAAATACCTAAAGATTTCTAAATTTAATACCACTTGATCTGAATAGTTTTAGAATTCAAAGTACCAAACAGGAAAACTTTTTTCTCTTCTGATTTAGACACGAAGGCGAAAAGACGCATGTGGAGTCTGCCTCAAATTTCATGATGTAACTATCCTCTCGCTCTCATTGAAGCAAAATAATTAGACTTTTCTCAGATAATTGGTATTATTTTTAGTCATGACCATATTAAAAAAATTGTATCGGTAACTCCTTATATATACAAAAAAGAAAGGGAAAACTTAAAGCTTAAAAAAAAAAAAAAAAAGCGAATATAATGTTTAAAAATTAATATTTTAAAATAAAATAAAGGCTTTTAAGTAGAATTTCACTAACCACACTGTTCAACTAAAAAGTAAGATATTTGCCACTTTAGAAATGGAATAAGAATTCTCAAGAACTCGCGGAAAATTCATTTGTCCTAATTTATCAATGGCACTTTTTTTTTTTTTTTTTTTTTTTATGAAAACGAACTTAAAGGGAAGTCTGAAAGCAAGAATTTTTATTATTTTACCCATTTAATTCTACAGATGGTAAATTGATTTTCAGCATAATATTAATGGAACTATGTTTGCAGGGGAAGTATATTACAAGAGATTCAAAATATTATAGATATTTTAATTAAAAAAATATGATGAAGCTTGAATTGTGACCACATGTGAAACAAGTTTATTTAATACTAATTCTGATTGCTTCATTTAGCTCATAGTATTTCTATATAAATACCTGCATTCTTTTAACACTCCCATATGACCTTGCATAGCCTAATGGCCCAGGTCACATATTCGCTGCCGACATTGTTTCCATGGGTTTGAGCCCTGATGCCACGAAAAACCCCCGCCGTATAATGGGGCTGATGCACGGAGCTTCAAGTATTCCCGATGATACAGTGTAGAAGATTGGATAGGATGGTGCCAGCACGGGTATCGTTCTTGTCGCTTGACCTAGGTTCAAAATGATGAGATTCGCCCCCATTAGTCCAATTAATAAGCAATCAATTAATTAGCCCTTCCATTCTTCATTGTGAACACTAAATGTATGCTTTTATACTCCTTTCCCGTGTTTCGGTTTAAGTAGCCGAATAGTTACGGGTGCGAGTTTTCGAGACATGCGATGTTTATGTTAAGCAGAAAGTTAGAGTCCCAATTCCATAAATGCATTGTCAGCCTGATCAGTGAGAGTTGCTGTGCAAATTAAAAGGAATGGAATCTGTGATACCTCCCGAAGTATATTGCGGGAGCTAAGGTACTCACTCTCAAATGATCGTCCCCTCATCTGTTGTCTGAGTGGACGCGGAATCTAGATGATTAGGGCTGCGAGCATACAGCTGGCATTGTTTCGAGACTTCAGTCCTGTTGCCGTTAAAAGCAAGCTGATACACATTAAATCTGTCGAGGCTCTCACATAGGTGTAGTGTGGAAGTTTGAAGAGGGTGGTTCCCCCAGCTCAGGTGTCGTCTTCGTCAATTCCCTGAAGCTCAAAATTACGAAATCCACCGACAATAGCCCTCGTGTTGCTTCTAAGAGTGATATTAATAAACAATCAATCAAATCCAAAGTTCAGTAATATTAAGTTTGTCACCAATTGTTGTTTTAGTGTTCCGTTAATTAAAAAATTGTTTATTTTTGCTTCTAAGTAATTTAATATTCATTGGGCAATTTTCAAAAGTAATTTAAATAGTGAAATGGTATTTACATTTTTAAAGAAATTTATTTTTATAAAAATAAATAAATATCAGAACATTTAATTAAAAGAAATTTGATAAAAAAGCACATTATAATATATTTTACGTAATATTTGTCCTAAATAATTTCAGAACTTTAGATAAAGTAACTTTTAAGCAAAGAGTATGCTGCAAATATATACTCAAAAATCACATTTAGAGAAAGCATTTCAATTAATTTATTTGCAAGTACTATAGTCCTAAGTAATATTGTCTTATATAATTAAATTGTATAGTTCTGCAATTTATTTATTTAATGCCTAGTTTTTCAATACCTTCTCACACCATGACGCTTCCATCTCGGAATGCGCGATGTATGATGTTTTGGGGCCGATTGCTTTGTTCTCTCTAGAATCGTACACGTTTGCCATCTGGTTGCAGAGCCAATCTTGATTCATCCTTGTACATTACGTTGCTGCAATCAGACACAGTCCAATTGACAAAGTGACGACACCACTTTAATCGTGCCTCTCTCGATTGGATGGGTAGAGGAACACAAACTCGTAATACTTGAGCGTACAGTCCATTCATGTGTAACCTTTAGTGCGCAGTAGTGTCATATATTGTCTGACCAACAAACGCTGCCCTCATACATGTAACATCTGTCGATGTTGCTCTTCGATTCCGCTTGGCTACACCAGCAATATGCTATCTTCCACGAAGTTGCAGCTCTTGGGAGATTAGCATTTGGACAACGGTTTGGCTTGTTAGATATTGTTTCCATAATCGTGAAATGACAGAATGATCAACGCTGAAGAAAAGGACAAAATCTGTAATTGATTGTCCTGCTTCAATGTATCCGACAGCCAGGGCACATAATTATCCATTCGTCTTCTGTAAGCCATAGAAACACATCTGCCTTGAAAATAAACCATAAGAAAGTTCTAAACACTTTTTATCGGCTCTAACAGGAAACTACTGTAACCTTTCATTTAGCAGACTTCTTATAGAACTGTTTTTTTTACATGTTTCTAGATTGGTAACCTTGATTCACAGTTACGATACACATTTGCCTGCAACAGTCTCGGGAGATATTTTTCTACCCCGTGGAAGAGAAGAGAGTTGGTAACCTTATGTATCGGCGGCGGTTGTTTCGAACCCTGGACCAGTGGGTTCGAAGAATGTTTACTTTCAGCTGTGCTCCTGCCAACTAGGCTAAAAAGACGTCTCATTTGGCTAGTTAGTAAGACGTTTTAATTTCTGGTGTTGTTATAGCAGAGAGTAGCCGCATACTCCCCCTCCAGTATCATCGTGGTGATACGAAGAGAAACATTGGTATTTGTTGAGAAGGTTGCATTTTTTCAGCCATTACTGCAATTGATTTTCTTCCCTCCCTGTTGAATTGAGTTTTGCTTGGGACAGTTTCCATTTGAGTCATCGGCTCTCCGTGTTTAGAGCCGTGTTTCGTTCACACGTGCACCAGAGCCAGAATATCCTAAAAGTCGTGATTTATGTGCGTTAATCTTAGTTAGACATACAGAGGCAAGTGTTTTTGTGTCTGGGGCTCATGCAACTAGTAGTTATAGGCTATGTCACCATCTAGTATTCAAGTCCTGAATCACCACTTCGGTGACTGGTATTTTTCTCTGAAACACCGGGGGATGTTTTTCTACCCCATGTCCCGTGGAGAAGGAGAGAGAGTTGCTTGTGACCTTGGTGTAGCAGCGGTTGTTCCGAATCCTGGACCAGTGGGTCCGAAGATTGTTGGCCAGTCGCTTTTAGCTGTACTCTTTCAACTAGACTGAATAGACGTCTCATCTGGTTAGTTAGTAAGACATTTTAACTTTTGGTGATGTTGTAGAAGAGAGTCGCTGCAAGCCAAATTCCTCTGCAATGAATTGCAACCTCTCCAATGCAGATTTAGTTTCAGGAAATCAACATTTTCCTCTACGTGCTTAAATTTTGGCAATGGGGGCATATGGAGATGCATTAGCCGAAAAATTTATTTATCTCTAACAAACCTATCTCTTAAAAATCTATTTATAAAAAACAGAGTTTGTGTTTCTTTAAGAATCAAAATTTGTCTTTGTCAAAAATGTAATATAATAACATGTTCATAAATATTCATTTCCATTAAGAAGAAGAGAACTCGCGTTTGTACATAATTCCGGCAAATCTACAGTTTAATTCTGATATTAATGAAATTTTCCATACTTGATATTCAAAGCAAGAGAAAAATCACTGTTTACATAAGACTTCGAAAAAACACCCCCATGATGTCAAGAAACATGTATTTGTATACATTAAGTACTTATTCTTATTTAACAATATATAAATAACAAGCATAAATCTCCATTAACAATATTCAAAACGTGAGCGATGAAAAATATTTCATTTCTCAATCCACGACATAATTAATTTGAATATAGAATACAGAAGAATGTCTTTTTTTTTCTGATGCATATAGTAGACGTTCCTTATCGTTGTGAAAAATGAATCTTTTAAAATTCTATGATAACCAGAGGTTATCATAGAATTTTAAAGGAGTAGTTAACTTTATATAAGCTAGATAAAAAAAAAACAAATTTAATTGAGCTAGATATCAATTCATACCCATTGAAAGACTGCCGAAGTAAAAGAAGAGTATTGGTCACGAAAACTCTGCGATATAAAAAAAAAAACTATATTCGGGCGTCGGAAAAACTTGTAAAATGGGAGCTTTATATACAGCAAAAACGAATGAGAGTTTTAATGTCTAGGTTGGTTATGGTGATTCTATTTGAGAAGTGGGTCGAATTTCATCCATAAGAACATTAAATCATTTAACCAATCTACACTGCTGGCCAATAAAATTGCAACACCGTGAAGAAAAGCAAACACAAAAAAGATATTTATTGTACGTAAACAGTATGGCATGAAGATGAAATAATTAAATTGGCCAGCAGTTTTTGGGTTTACAGGGGTGCGAAATCAGTAAAAACAGCTGTCATCCCAGGCAGATAAAATGGCCCTTACCCGGTTAGATATGGAGTTGAACTGCCCTTGGATGACAGAAAAGGGCAACTCATTCCATGCTGCTTCAATTCTATCCCACTCTTTATCAACCGTATTAGTTGGAGAGGAGTGGCGGATCAGTCTCTCAGCAACCCATGACCTGATTTTAATGGGTTACAGATCTGGTAATCATGCAGGTCAGGGTAATGGAATATCCAGTGTATCGAGGAAGGTCAGAACACGACTTGCAACATATGGTCTTGCATTATCTTGTTGGAAGATGGCGTTTGGGGAGCCTAGAAGATAGAACGTAACCACTGGACGTAAGATGTCAGAAATATACCGATCTGCGTTCAAATTACCATCAATCCAAACTAGAGATGTGCACGTCGTGTACCCAACGGCTGCTCAAACCATCACAACAGATGCAGGTCCCTTATGCCGATATAGAATGCAAGTAGGCGACGAGTGGACTCCAGACACGTATACGGCTTTCAGAATACTGCACAAAGAACTGGACTCTTTTGAAACGACAACATTGTGCCACTCCTGTATCTAGATTTATCGTTCGGCGCACTAGAGCCGCCGTCTCTCTCTATGCTGCATTGTCAAGTGAAGCGGAAGTAATGGTGGCCGTGCTGAGAGTCCTTGCTGTTGCAAACATTGTCGCACCGTACGAGCGGATACTGGGCGTCCTGAAAGCATTCCAATTTCCTGACTAATGGTCCATGATGTGGCTGTGCGGTTTCGCAGGGTCGACCTCACAATATGTTTGTCTCACAATATGCGTTAGTCATGGGAGAGAGTGTAGATTCTGCATGCCTTTCAATATGACCCTCAGCAACTCATTGATTCCATATTCGCATGATTGTGGTTAGATTTCGACCAGTGCGATGGGTAATATCATGGAACAAAAATCCACACTTAACTTCCTTTCTTAAACTTTTGTTTAAGCTTCAAAATGAAACCAATGGTTTTTACGTCATATCGGGTGCACCGCCTGTAGTTAAAAAAACAATTTTCTACAATATCAAATATATGTTTGTCTATATCTTTTCAAAAATTTTCTACAACAGACAATATCCATTTTTAATGCATTATTAATTTATTTAAAAACATCCAGATGGGTTCATTTAGTGTTATTAGTTTTATTGGCTCTTTTTTCGTTAAACAGCCTGATTTCAAACGAGCAAAAATTTCTAATTGTGCATAGCTATTTACATTATAACTCGCCCCTGAAGCAATCGAATATATTTCTGCATACTGATCTGAAAATGATGACATCACTCTAATTTTAATTTTCTTTAGGAACGCGGAGCCAATGAAAGCGATTTCTGATCTTTTTGGTGCTCTTTTTCAGAATTTAGCCAAAAGAGCGGGGTCCCCTTTATAAATCCTAGCATGGTAGATTTGAACACATATTTTCTCTTACCAGGTTCAACACTGATCTTCTCCCCGACACAGTTTCTGTTCCATGGAGCTTCGGTGAAGATATACATGCAGAAATTCTTTACAGAGAACCAATCAGTGTCAGAACAAGTTGTAACTTACTCACCCAGGGCAAAACTAAAGATTCAGACCCCTTACTTTCACCAGTACATATAATTACATTAGAGAATGAGTACACAAGAATGAATCGTCACTATTGGAAGGAATTTAAACGGGATAAATGATTTTTATGCCACAGTCTCCCGAGAACTAAAATTCAGTCGTCAATCTTCTCTACATCTTCATTAAAAATATATTAATTATGATCAGTTACCTTTCTATAGTAAAATAAACCTGGATATCTGATTCAATAAAATAATATTTTATCAATTGTAGTGTCTCTTTATTTTTTCGAGTTATCTAGTCTCTATTATTAATCGTTATATCTTTTTCGTTTGTTTAATATTATTACTCCGTTTATAAAATTACTGGGTAGCCTGTGATGTTATTCTAATGTAAAATGTAAATTTAATTCTTAATTTTATTTATCCGAAGAAAAGATAGCTTTTCAATATTGTAAGTCGATATGTATTTACGAAGAAATAGTTCTATGTTACTCGAACTTTTGAAAGAATTTTCCCATGGCACAATCCAATGAGTTACTTGAAAACTAGTAAGTGTAATATGGGTTTTGGAATCAAAAAAGTTTTTAAGGCATTAGTTTGATTCTATATATATATTGATAAAAATACTATCTTCTTCCTTCTACTGTTGAGAGAACCCGAGATTTGAATACAATTTTTAAAGTCTCTTTTTTACATTGTATGTGCTTCAAGTGACTTTTTCTTTACATTTTAAATACACAGTCGTTTCATTCTTTTCAAATACCATATTTATCAAACTATTCTATTGGATATGGTCTAGTACTTGTATGGTTTTCAGCTCGGCTGACAAAGCACAGGGTTGCAAAAGATTTTTTTTTGTTTAGAACACAATAATTTTAAAAAGGAATTTCTTAATTAAGTACTTTATATACATACATATGTAGAGAAGAAAATTTAATAATAAAAATAATAAAATTGAATTGTTGAGCAGTTCTGGAACTGGACGCCAAGTCTGTCAATTAATTCATCATTGTGAGCTGGTACATCCCTGTTTCCTCTTTACAACGAATATGAGCACTAAGTTTATGACGGACTATCATTAGTCATAGACAGGTGCAGTGATACGATAGAAAATCCGTTAGCTTCCTTTCACTTGGAGTTATTTTTTTACAAATTTGATATTAGACATTTATACTTTAACTTTTTAACATTTTCAATTCTGTTTTCTCTTTTACGATATAAAAAATAACAAAAAAAAATCAGCACGTGGGTTGTTGTAAAACGAACTTGGGTCAATGACAATGACCTGTTTGACAATGTAAGAAATGCCAAATGCCTCAATAAAGTTACGATCCCGAGATGTCACTTCCCTGACACGGTTCTCTTATGAAGGAAATGAACATTTACAGAGATCTCATCAGTCAGTCAAGGAAAGTTTAAGCAATATCCTCTTATCTTGGTGAGTTAGCGAGAAACTTAGTGGCTTTGGCAAAACATTGAGGATTCAAGAAAGGGTTGGAATCGTGGTTAAATATCGACTAAGAAAGAAATTACAGACTTTTCCTGAACTTTTCCTGCAACGTCTCACTTGACCGGAACAGGTATAAATATGCTGAGAGCCTGAGACAGAGTCAGTCTGTCTTTGAAGTCTTTTTTTTTCAAGTGCAAAGTAATACTGTCAAGATTTGTCCATAATAAGAACTAGTAATCGTGTGTGCTGAACGTTATTACAATTTCTGCTTTGTGTGTATTTGTGTTACTGATCGGCACAAGTGACACAATGTTTTTATTTCTGTTGTGACGCTATTCTGTACAAGTACTGTATTTTCTGTTGTGACGCTATTCTGTACAAGTACTCTGTATTTTCTGTTTGTGCCGTTATTGTCCAAGCTCTGCTACCTGTGTGTCTACCGGAATATTTGCGAATAAAGTGTCATTTGTCTTTATTATCCGATTTGGACTGATTTTCACTCACATACATTCAAGGTTTTTTTTTGTAACAATATTTTGCCTGAATGCTTTGAAATTTATATATTAACTTCCAAAAGTTAAGCATGCGACAGTTCAATTAACAAAAATGGAAAAGTAAGTTACAATTGAAAGAAGTAAACATGTTTATGGATTTGAGAAACAAGAATTATATAAAAAGATGGAAAAATATTTAGCTTTCGTAAGCAGTATGAGGACGTCACATTTGAGTAATTAGTAAAATTATGTTTAAAGCAAAATGAATTAATTAAAGGAAATTTAACGTTAATAAAGTATGTGACCACTCTGGACATTCAAACAAATTTTACAGAGGTTGCTTATGCTTTCAACGGGATTAACTAAACATAACATATTCTAGCAATCGCTACTTTTTCTTAGGATTGTTTTAAACTTTCTGAGATTGACCGGAGGAGGCAAGTGTGCTGACCTGCAAGTGTCCTCCAGGCATGAGGGAATTTGAAAGCTTTTCAATGGGATGAAGGTGAAGTATGTACCAATCACTCCATACGAGCAATATTCTCATTCTCCTGGTTCTCAGCAACAATACTGGATAAATGCAGACAAACATTATCATTCATAAAGAGGAAATCAGGATCAAGCGCTGCTGTGTAGTCTCCCAATGGAGAGTAGTAGTTTGGTATGCTATACATATTCATCTGAATGAAAAAACAACTTAAAAATCAAATCTTACTTTAATGATTAAGCTTGAAATAAAACGTACTTATCATTGCTCTGCTTTTTTTGCGAAGAGAAAAATTACTAATTTACAACGATTACTTATAGAAACGTCTGACATGACAACCAATCACAGTTAAAGCAAAGTTAAAGTCTCCCCGGGTCTACGAAGTCCTATCAGGCTGTGCCCATCCCCGTTTCTGAATCGCTTAAGCCTGAGGCGCTGATTACAAGTTAGTGTAAAGTCGAGTGGCTAACTCGACACTGGACTCCCAGTTAACTCTCCAAGCAAATTTGGTTAGCATTGGATGAATAAAGTATTGGGTTGATTCATGACCAGCAACCTAAGTCGAAGTCACTAGGAATGGAACCTAGGTTGGCAGTGCATATCACTACACCATCTCGGCTACAACCACTCACAGTACTGAAAATAAATTTGAATAATATCGTACTTTCGAGTGAGAAATATAACAAATCAGTTTAAATTTCAAAAACTGACTAGTGTATTTGCATATCTAACACGGGATCTCATCCGGATAAACAGTAACCGTCACAGAAACTACCTTTACAGAAATGTTTGTTAAATGTACATCTTAGTATGATAGTCTATCGAAATTACAACTCCCACCAAGACGCTGTCACCTTTCAGTGCATGATATTCGTTTTTCCATCAACACACACACACACACACACACACACACACACACACACACACACTTTCATGCTTATTATCTGATTCCACACATACACAGGAGCAATACGTAACTGAACGAAGTACAACA
>BMAW01041347.1:234548-258824 GCA_019974015.1 Nephila pilipes | reverse complement strand
TTGACAGATTTGTAATGCTAAAAAAATAGATCAAGGAGCACTACGGATTTGCTACCGGGTTTAAGTGTAGTCTTCAATTTTTTGATCTGTCAACACCAATTCCTTTCTAATTAAATCATTATTTGCATGCTTCAATAAATGAGATAGAAAAATATATGGATTACAAATGGAGAAATAGATCAGCACATTAGAAGGTACCATTTTGTTAGTTCAGGGTGTATCTGTTTATAGCTTTGTATCTGCCGACTCAACTACGTACCTGGTAATTTAAACACCTTTTACTAATATATACATGCCTATATTAGCTAATACGGCTGGATTGATGCTTGAAATTTGGTTTAGTTTACATGAAACTAACTCCATTATGAGACAATTTTGATTTAGATGTTTAAATCCCTCCTTGGCAATGAGAAAATGTTCACCATTATGGCAAACCCTAACTAAATTGTCAATCCTTAAAAATTTTCGTTCTGTTTAGTTCCTATTATCTTCTTTTATTTAGCGATTCTCAAAACTATGCCCAAATTGGTGTTAAAACTCTCTTCATTTTCACCGACTATTACTCACACACACACACACACACACAAAAATAAGGATATTTTACTCTCATCATACCAAGTAATTAATTTCCATTGGTCATCTGTCCAAACAATATGTTTTTTGCTTACTAAATTGTGATCTGATGTTATTGTAGATTAAAAAATGCTTTTTATTAGAATCATAATTCTAAATCTGAAATTTGGTAAGTTTAATGTTTTTGAACTCAAACAAACTTCTGCTGCGCTCAATTTATTTCTGATGGCTTCAAATGACATTATGCTGGTTTTAAGACACAACATTGGTACCTTTTTGTCCTTAACATCTTCAGTATATTTTCCCTTCCTTTACCAATTTTGTTTGCTTATAACGTAAACATTAATCACAAACTCTGGAAAATGTCCCATTTCTTTTACCTGCTCTGCCATTTTAATGCATAAAATACCATTTTCGCGTAATAGCGCAATCCTGGTTCTTTTTGTGGATTTGTTAATATTTTCTTTTGCCTCCATTCATGGTTTAATAATTATTTGTAATATAGTTGTAATTATATTTATGTTATTATAATTTAAATGCAAATAACATTCTAAAAGATTATTAAAGCCAAGAATTCATTGTTATACACAAAAACACGTTTCTTCGAGGGAGCAAACTGAAAGAAATTTGAAATTAGGATTTTAGTATACAAATTTCAATGCACGTAAATTAAAGCTCGTAACTCATTGGCTCTTAAAACTAAGGCTGTAATTATCTTATTTAACTTTATGTTCTGATTACTGTCTAAACTAATTCAAACTTAATTGAGCGTTTCCGTTTCATGTTTTAGCCTTATTGGAAGGTTCAATTAGTATTGAGTAATTTTAAGCCACGAACTGATAACGAGGTAGACACGTGGGGACCTTAAACCATGACTTACTTTAAATGTGTCAAGTTTTTGTTTGAAATTACGAGACCTGAAATCGCTACTCAACTTTTACAAATCCGTTTGTTGTAAGAAATATTTCGGGCTTTTTATTTCTGCTTGAGGCAAAGGTCCACTAACTATAGTCAATATACCTCATAGCTGTGAACCACAATCAGATGACGAGGTCGGTATTCCAAGGTGACACATAACCCTACATTCATACATGCCAACTAGAAGACGGAGATTTGACAAATTTAATTCGCGTCTCTTTCTCTTTACACCTACACGATGGGTCTCAAGTGGAATCAGGACTCCAACAGCCAGTTGGATGGAAACTCGGTCACTTACTCGACGCTATGACTGCTCGCCTACTGCAGCAGAGTAAATACGTTATTCAACGAGTCCCAGGGTTCAAAATAAAATAACAGCTGCATTTTTATGCAATCAGAAAATATGTCTCTCAGAATCGATGTGCTTGGTTAGAATTAAAAAAATATTACTTATTGAGCACATTTTTTAGTTACAGTTTGCTATCATAATAAGACAAAAAAAATCTCGGCTTCAGTTACAGTCATGAACGGTGTCACCTAGTTTTGACTTTGCCGATGTGCTTTTATCAGAGCTACCTTCATCACGTGATGCCTTGCAGAGTTTCCATGACAACAGCACGCTACTGTTCACCCGCTTTCCAAAGAATACCAAACGTTAGAGAGAGAGAGAGAGGGAGAAAAAATGTGCAATAATTCTTTTGGCACCTGGTCGACGTGATGGTTTTTGTTGTTGTTTCTGCAGAGGAATAATTAAATTTTTCCTTCGTATTTTCCAGACATGGGTGAGACTTATTCATAAGGGATCTCCTTATGAATAATCTTTTGCTTCGCTCGGCACACATGTCTAGTTTTAAGAGTGTGGAGTAATAACTAGAATTTAACGAAGTTGTACTTTCCAAGTTAAATAGATTAAAAAAAGAAGGTATTTTCTTTAAGAATTAAGTTAGAATTATCGTCTCTTTTGCTGGCAATCTAAGAAAGGGGGATAAAATGACTTCTATTTAGTGTTCACTATTTCTTTTCAGAGACTATTGAAATGAGATAGTTTAAATTGAACATTTGAAAATATGGATAATTAGAATCATGTCTTTGAATTTCTGACGGCTGGAAAAAAAGCAAATAAATTTTCAAGTGATTGAACTTGACACATTTCTTAAAGTATTAATGGCAATCACTCATTCCTTATTATTGATAAATCTTTCTACGAATTATTTGTCCTTATTAATGTTGTTTCAATGCAATGATATTAACGTTTCTGAAAACTCCTTTTTTTATAACTTCTTGCTCAACTTCCAAAATCTTTTAAATATGTTTGTTTATGTAATACAAATATGAATTGCTAAACGGTACGAGGAATTCGCTTTATTTGGAAAAATTATCTATATTAAAAATTATTTTCATAGATCCACTTCGAAGATCCGATTTTCTCTACCATCTAAAATTTTAATGTTGTTCAGATGTCAATCGTTTTTGGCACCAATGCGAAATAATTAAACAAAAAACCGTTTGCATCTTGGTAACGTCCATTAAGGATCCAGTCTACCGGGCATTTTGATTTCGTCCTTTGGAATTTCGACTTTTGTTCTAAATTCTTTACTATTTGATCTATTTGAATGCATTATAGTGCATCTGAAGTGCTTCTGCGGAATAACGTATTTCCTCTAATTTTGTGAAAATGTTTTAAAATATTTTTTTAAAGACCGGAAAACTCACAAACGAATCATTTGTGGGTAAAAATATTTTTAAAAATCGGAGGAAAAAGGTAATTTAACAGAAACCTTCATTTTCTTTTTCTCTCTCTTTCAGGAGCACTTTATTTCATTTAAATAAATCAAATAGAAAAGCTATGAGAGCAAAAGTAGAAATTCCGTAGGATTAACATTACATCCTCGAAATCAAAATGGCCGGTAGACGGGAGCCTTAAGAAGTCACGAGATGAGGACCCTTTTTATTCTCAGTTGCTCATATTTTGATGACGCAAGACCATATGTTCGTGAAAACTTAGAAAATTAAGAAAAATATTGCCTGTTACATTTTTTATCTTCTGTGAAATTATCTGGTATTATATTGAATTTATTTTATTTATTCTTACGAGAGAAACTATATCAGTTATATATTTGTAATTGTAGTAACTATGTTTTGCTGTTTAATTTTTTGATTTATATTTTACTGCTGAATCTGTGACGAGCACGCAATTAGTTATTATTATTATTTCTATTTTGCTGAAGTGGCACACGCAGCGAGCGAAAAGACAAACAACTTCACTCAGTTTGCACGATGGAATTCTATTAATATTGAAGTTTTGATCTATATACAACGTGAGTTATGTTCAGGTACGTAAACGAATAAATTGTGTTACTATAGAAACATACAAATGAAGAAGTTGGACTTTTATATTCGAATTTGATGCGAGTATTCGATTAGAAATATGCTTAACGACCTGACAAATGACCATTTGATAACATTTAATATATTTTTGTGATACCCGAGGAATTCCCCAAATTTCTCTCTGATGAAGATTGAATCAATATTCTCTCAGCATAAAGGATATGTGAGAATTATACGCCATCATCACAACACATAAGTTTATTTAATATTTTTTAATTGCTGTTAACCTAATCATTAAACTGCCGCATTAGCTATCCATAAATTGTGAATAATTTTTCTATGATGTAAATTCGATAACCGAAACACTGATCTAAATATTTAAAAAAAATATTTAAAGGGACGTAACGTATAAGATGAACATTCTTAAAAAATAAGCTTATATATTGTCTAAAGAACTTGATAAATCAAAAGTATTTTAATCTTATATGAAATATCTTCCACTATTTTCAGCTTTGAAGTAGATAAAATATCTCGTACAAATATTTAAGTATGTAAATTATTAGCAGCAGGAAAACTAAAAGTTTTATTAACTATTAAAGATAATACATTTGAATAGCTCTTTAATCTCTTGAATTGCTTAAAAAATTATTTAAAGTCAAAACCGAGACACTGAAAAGATACCCCCTCAAGCAATTAAAAAGCTTTAAAAATTAAAAAGTTTTTTAATGTCACAAAGTTGAAAAAAAAAACCGATCTAATAAATCAGTATTTCTTTCATTTGTAGGCCAGAATTAATATTTATGTATTAGTCACCAATGTCGGCTATGAATCAGTTAAAAGACCACGTAGCTCGAAACGCGTACCCCCAAATTAGCTCATAACTCACTCTTCACGATCTCCTTTATCATTTGACTGTCTCATTCAGTTAATATGTATAAATGATATTTTCTTATTAGGGTCACACATAATTCACTCTTATTTTGTTCACCGCCCTTAGTTTATCTCACCGTTTACACCACCATATGTTTACACCATTTGGTAACTCTTTTTGAGAGTCGGAGGTCACCTTCTTCTCAAATATAATTTCTTCATGACTCTCGAAAATACGCCCTCTGTTGTTGTTTCGTGTTCGCTTGCAGAATAAAAGTTACGTTAATGGAGCAAATTTTCTCTCTAGATTACATAATATATAAATAACTCATTCAGATTGTGAGAGCACATGGTCATTTTAAACTAGTTTCAGTTTTGAAGAAGCTTGGCCCTCAACGTAGATATTATTTTGTTCAGTGATCGTGGTAGCCAGATTATCATGGTCGCGAACTCACGGCCGGGTATTTTTCAGTCGAATCCGGGATTCGGGTCTTCATGCCATTGAAAAACCGCCGTGTAGCGAGGCTGATACACGTTAAATCTATTGAGACTTCAAGTCATCCTAGTGGCGGAATGTGGAAGAAGAGGGTATGCTAGCTCAGATGTCGCTGTCATCATTTGACTGAGGATCAAAACGACTAGGTCCGACTCCAATAGTCCTAGAATTGCTTCTAAGTGCGAGGTAAATAAACCATCGATCAATCAATCTTATTTCGTCAGACACATTTCCCTCCTTCTCACTTACAACTCACTATCGTTACGCATATTAACTACGGTGAAGCGAAATGATGATCCTGATTCGATGTGGCAGCAGTCAAACTTCGATTTAACAACAAAAAGGCTAAATAAAAACTAAACTGTGAATCAGTGCCAAATTTGTTTTGAGTAGATGTAGCTCACAATAGTAACATCTACATGTCTTAGCATCGCTCTGTCGTCAAAAGGGTACTTTTTGAGCTATCCTCATACATACAGATTCGGGAATTAAAATTAAAATAAATAATATGATTGAAAATCAGAAGTAAAGAATCTTTCAGTAAGGTTTCTATCAATTATAGAAGATCAAAAATGAATATTAAAAAACAAACCATCACACCTATTCCGTTGTAAGCAAAACATTTTTGACACACTTACCGTATACAGAAGCATTTCCGACATTTTCCAAGCATTACCATGGTAACTATAATTTTGCGAGGATATCTTTCTCGAAATATCGCTTCGGGTCACACTTAGCCCGAGATGATCCATACATAACAAGGCTAGAGATTGTTGGCTGCTGCTTCCCAGGCTCGAAAGTCTGGCGATTACTGATTCTGAAATCATACATTGTATAGATGTGAACAGCTCCTTCGTTTCCGCTGGACGGTCCACACATCGGATGCATATCAGTAAACTCCGAATAAATCCCAATGCGAAGGGCTACTTAACGTCACAGACGATATTATCAATAAATACAGCCCATTTACCCACCTCCCAACATGATATTTGCAGATTCGTATTCGTTGGCTTAAAATGATTGTTTGAGTCAGATATTTAAGATAGCTGAGACGATAAAAGGCTCCAAAATCTGCATTTTTTGATTTTGCTTTTAAAAAATAGGAAGCATTTCGCTGAGCTTTTAGATATATGTTTAAGAGAATTTGACGAATAGGAAGTTCTTAAATTGAATTTTAAACAAGTGAACAAACATTCCTCTTCACTGAGATAAATACCTGTATTTGCCTTTTTCTCAAAATGTGAATTTAAGATTCTGGTGAACTTTCCAGAATCGCTACTCTACCCATTGTGCTGATATTTTGTACATAATGAAATGAGGTTAATATCTACACAGTGAACATAATGTTTTCCCAATAAACACTCAGAGAGTTTAGGTATAGATCAGTATTTGTAGAAAAAATATGGGAAACTTGAATCATAGCATGAATTTTTAAAAAATATTTTTTATTAAATTAAATTTTTGAGTTATTGTATATAGTGTATAGAATGTTATGTTCAAATGTTCTCTGCAAGTTTTTATAGTTATAAATGCGATGGATTTTATGCAAGGTGTACCCAAAGGAAAGTACTCGACTTACAAAAGTAAATACAGCTATTGATTATCAATAGCTGCAAACATAATAGTTTATGTATATAAATGTGATTTATTTTCTTTACATGAGCAGATACATAATTATACAGATATTTCAATGTTAAAATAGGACCTCAGTTGCGTTTGATTTAAAAAAAGTTATAATTATTTAATCTTAGTAACAGAGTTTTTTTCTTGGCGAAGGTGTCTCAGTTATTTTAACAAATATTGCTTTGTCATTTCTTTTCAAACATTTGGAATAAATATTAATCCAGCTGTAAGAATGTTGCTACTTCATATATGCGCTAGTGTCCAAAAGTTAAGCACAATTGGTGATTGACTATTTATAAGCATTAAATATTGAGAAGCAACTCAAGGTCTTCTTCGAATCTCGTTATGAGCCTTAGTCGAGTGACGAGGACAAAACCTGGGATGGCACCACCCTCTCCAAACTTCCACACCACATGAACGAAAGAACTAGGAACCTCGACAGATCTAACGCTCACCAGCCTCTGTTACACGTTAGACTTTTACTGGCCTCAGAGCTCTAGTTCACGAGTCGAAGAAACCATGCCGGCCGCAAGTCCACGATCATGACTCTAGGTAACCTCGGCCTCAAGCACAAATGATTATTATGTGAATAAAGAAAGGAAATCGAAATCGAAATGGTGGGCTCGATAGGATCAGATCAGGTGAGTGAGCAGGCCATGGTATATGTTAGATATTTCCCGTTTCAAAAGTCATCGTTCAGGCACGCACGGTAACAAGGCGAGTTATCACTCATAAATATGAAGAGTCAGAACCAACATCACCTAGAAACAGACAAACAGTTTCAACAACTTCATCTCCGAATCTTTTTAGCGGTCGTAGATCTCGTATCAAAGATATGGAGGTCTGTTCGGTCATGATGCCTGCCTACATCATGACTCCCCTTGACGGAAAACGATGTCCACACACACACACACACACACACACACACACAATGTGACATAGATTACTTTTAATTTGACAAAAGTAGTCGAATTACTGAGTTGTCTAAGCTTATATTTGTGAAAAATGTTAAAACTAAACAAAATGTTATTGAAGCACTTATTGTTGTTGAACTTCAAGAAAATCATGTTTGTTTCCCTTATATTTCCCCTTTTTAAATAATTTTTGGTGCCTAAAACTTTAATCTATAAGGAGGCTTTTTACCGGTAACTGTGAATCGTTAGTAGGCATGCACCCTCCATCCTATTATTGAAGCTATGATTATAAAAACTACATTTTATAAGACTAAAAGATGATTTAATTTTTGTACATACAATTTGATTCATTTTGAATTCTCTAGAATGAAGATATTTTCAAAATAAGTTATGAGAAGTTAGGGTTGAATATTAAACAGAACAATATTAGTTATCCCTATACATTCACTCATTTCTTATTAATGAGAGCTGTTCAGAAAGTAAGAATGAACCTTGAACCTATGATGTTCAAAGAGACTTTATTTTCCTACAAAGCTAACTACACGACCTAGAAGATCAAAATCTTGGCAGTACAGTGCACTCTTGTTTGTCTCAGTCAGTGGAAAACTCTTGTTGTAGTGCAGTGTTGAAATGAGTGCCTCGATTTTGAAACCTATCAGTTGCGAGTCAAGATCATAACCCGGTTCTTCTTGCGAAGGGAAAAGTAGTTTCAGATTTTTAACGAAATAATAACTGTTTATTGGGATGATGTAATATATCGTACTTATGTGCACAAGTAGCATCGTGAGTTTAAAGTGGCTGAAAAAGAAATTCAAAACCTTTGTTTTGAATGATTTTGTTTTGGCCCAATAAATCATAGTCTCTGTCTTTTGGGAACATAAAGGAATTATTCATGATATACCTTTGTCACGGGGGAAGTAATTAATGCCAAAAGATACTGAGAAAATTCTAAAAAAATTACGGAGGAGGCTGATTCACAACAAAAAAAGAGGGAATGTGAGGGAAGAGTGTATGTTTGTTACTTATCAATGCATGTCTTCAAATAGCCAACGACACAAAGCAACTCTTGGACTCGTTTGTTTGAAACACGTTCGATCACTTCTTTCCCAACCCTAAACTGGCACTTTTTAGTGTTTCGTCTTTTCACACCTCAAAAGTCGTTTATGTGTAAAAAAGTGTTTTCTACCACCAAAGAAGTTAAGAATGGTGTCAAACATATATATGTATATAAATATATCCCAAAAAGGTCAGGGGAGACTTTTGTTTAATAAATATATAAGAAAGCTCTCGCATCGGCTAAAAAAGTTAAAAAAGATGGAAGACAATTACGCCGAAATATTTGATTACATGTTTGGCGTTTATAAAGACATATTGTAAATTTTTCAAAAATGTATTACCTTTTCGGTTTCTAAGAAATTGAGTATTCTTAGTTTGTGGACAAACGTATGTCTGAGGCCGAGATTGTCTGACCACATAGATGTCATCATCCTTATTTCACTAAATGTTATTGTGCGAGGTAATGAAGACTCGTAAAATAAAATATGTTTCAAAGTCCTTCTGTAGTGTAGTTGGAAGAGATAGGTCGGACCCTTGGATCACAGTTCTAAAATTACATCGTCCATCGCGAATAACACATTCTGTGTACTTAGAGCGTTATACAATTCGCTGTGAATTAATGAAGAAAACAGACAAAAAAAAAAGATATAATTTTGTACACATGGTCGTTCTTGTTATGATTCTAAAAATGAATATAACACATGTCTTAAAAGTAAATATTTCATGAAATGTTTCTCATTCTAGTCGTATTAAGGTATTCCACTGTATTCCAGAATTGAAATTAATTCTCTGTAATTCAAACAATGAGCAAGTGATCTCAAAGGAAACGAATGAATAGGTTGTTATAAATAGAACTAATAGAGAAAATGACACTTTTTTAATTCACGAATATCCAGTAAAATACGGAGCACAGATATCAAAATTACTATGATTTCTTAAGTTAAACTACCAGCATATTGTCTGCAAATATATCCATTTATGATAGAGAGATTGTTGCTTTTAATGTTTCCTCTTCCGAATATTCGGAAAATTTTTGTTAAACTAACGACATTCCTAATACTTTATACACACTAGTTAGTAATTATAGTAATTACGGGAAGGAAATGATCCCTAAATAAAATAGAGTACAACATGTTTCACTATTAGACGCTAACTGACACCAACACCTCCTCATCGCGGCAGTTAACCGAAATGGCAAAATGTGATTGATCAAAATAATTAAGTCTTGAACAAGCAGTAATCCATTTAAAAATTCTGCCTGAATGACGTTATATCATCTCATTGACTGTGAACAGAAGCAGAAAAAGTAAGCAGCTAATAAGTTTTTGCAATGAAGTGATCGGTTGGAAAACATTACGCACTATTTCTCGTTTCTATTTTAATTAGGTAAAACATATAACGTCCACGTAAGCGGTGGATGACCTTGTTAGGATACTTGTAAGTTTTCATAGTTTTTTCCGTTGATAGAAAGGTCTCCACGGGCCGGATGAGAGGGCTTCGCGGGCCGTATTTTTGAGACCCCTGCCTTAAAAGATTCAATAAATCAAATAGTATTATGAAGGTGGAGTGATTACTGACTAGAGAACTCAAACGAAGTGTATAATTATAAATTTTACTTATTTTTCAAACAAAAAAAATTGGATCCGAGTCTGTAATAAACACCAATGAAATATCAGCTCTCAGATGACAATTTCACACCTTCATGTACCAGTATCGTTGTGTATAACAATCTCGTCAACCTTCAATATCCACTTAGCACTTTATCACGACCAATCTTCCTAACTGATCCCTCCAACCCCTTATTCCTCCCTCCTCAATCTGATTCCCCCAACACTCTACCTGATTTTTTGAAGTTCCCATCTTTTTTCTCCGACCTCTCTACCTGATTCCTACAACTTTCCCAGCTAATTCCTTCTACCTCTTCCTCCGGCCCTTCTGTGGGATTTCTCCAACATCTCTCTATCTGATTCCTCCAAACATGTGAATTCTTCAAACCCTCTACCTGATTCCTACTTCCCGTCTATCCGATTCCTCCAACTTCTATACCTGATTACTCCAACCCCTCTATCTCATTTCTACAGCAATACGATCGTCCTGAAATTGATCGTATTAAATTGATCCTGACTGCCATACGATCTTCCCCAACACATCTATCAGATTCCTCCTACTTCTCTTATTCCTCCAAACTCTCTATCTCCTTCCTTTGATTCCTCTATCTAATAATTTTTTCCTTTTCGTTACATTTCTTATATAGAAATGCTGCTTTACATAAGTTACGTTTCTTTAACAGGGCGAGATTATCATGTCAAATAGTCTTATTAAGTTGCCCAGAAGGTTCGTTGAAGGGTAAAACGCATGAGAATCAGCTACAAAATTCAATAACAGGTTCACTCATAGAATAACCTTTTAAAATTGTTTGAATGCAAAGTCTTGCAAATAATTGGTATAACCACTATAAGTACTAACTTTTAAAAATAATCATTTAATTATTCAATTAAATATTAGAATACAAGCAAATGATGATATGACAAAGGAATGGAAATTTGATTGATTGATTATAGATAGGCCAGAAAATATATTTAGAAAACACTTTATTTTGAAAAGTGTTCGGGGAACCATTTTATCATTGACTAAAACAATAGCTCTTTTAGTGGGTGATACGGGATTTTGATACCATTTACAAGAATAAGAGATACATTTTACTTTTTTGAATATAATTTCCTTATTTAACAATGAATCATTATTTCAGTCACAACAAATGCCATGTATCAACAAATGGGTATTACAAAATAATCCGTGAAAGCCATTATGTAAGATGACTTCTATTCATTCTTAACCCTGTTAGTACATCCCACACACAAAGGCTTTTAAGATTATGTGAGACATTAAGAACGTAGCGCTTTATATAAATTGATCTTGACTGCCAAACGATGCCGGTCAAATCTGATTGTAAGTGAATCAGTCTTGAATGTATCATTTTTAATATCAAACGATAAGTATACAGTGTTAGAAAATATATAAAGAATTTTTAACGCATAGAAATATCGTGAAAGTTTACTAAGTTGAAAAGGAATATTCACGTATAAAACTTTATTATTTGATACTAAGTTTTCTATTTGACTAGAAATTCTTATTTTCTTTTTATCTTCGAGGTGAAAATTGACTTTGAGCTTCAGATTCGTACCAGGCTTAGTCTAAAATTCTCCCTAAGAACGATCTCTTAAAAGAAAATTGATTTTGTTCTTTTATGTTTTGAAGTTTTCAGAAGCACATTAATTTTCCCATTTACGCGGATTTATTTTAAAGCGATTGAATTCCGTACGTCACCTCAATGCATAACGTGAAAAACTTATATCTAAGAATTGTCTTCTGTGACTTATTTTGTTATCATGTAATTGTTAATTATTTTCCTTCTATCCAAAGCGTATTGAATAAACTTGGTTTTTTCGACTCGAGTGACATTATGTGCCAAATATGTCAATTCTTTAAATTCACTATCTAAATATATAACTTAAGACTTCACCCCCAAGATTTCCTCCATCTTAATAGCTACACTTGTTTACATCCTTACAAAAACCGGTAATGAATTGAACTTTCTGACTTAAAACTAGTCAAATGTTTTTATAGTCATTGGATTGAAAGATATTCTCAAACTCTTTTAAAAATTAATAGTTCTTCCATAACCGAACCTTAATCTCTTAGTAACTTTTGCCTAACGCTCGATCAATAAGAGTGCACCTCTTCCTTCTATCGTCCCTTTCTATCACAACTTGTTATTTTTTCTTGAGCATCGAGGAGAAAGACTTCCACCCTTCGGCCATAATAGGTACGCTAAAGTACCACCAGAATCGGTACAAAAATTCCCCGGTGGGTGTGCTGCGATCATCTGTTCATTGGGCACGGCTAACATCATCCTCAATTAGACTTATTTTTTTAAACAAATTATTAATTGGACAACTCTCTAATTATATATAAAGTAAATAAAAATTAAAATATGGAGTTCTTTAATTTTAAGAAAAGCATTCCGTAAGATAAACTTCCTCGAGTTTCGTTTTATCATGCTCTCTTATCATCAACTGTACAACGAATGTTTGTATTGTGTTAAAAAAGTGTAAGATCAATAAATAGTGTTATTCAACAGTGATACTGTTAATAAAACGCAATATTGCAGTAATGAAATAATATTAAAAGAGTAAAAATTAATTTTTCCAGGCACAAAAAATGTGAGAATATCAATAATTTTGCTTAGTTGTATAATTTGAATGAGTTTATAATTTTCCCATTGCTAAACAAATGCTGATGTTATTAAAAGGGAATGAAAGATAACATACCAAGAAGCTTCTCCAAGAAAAAGAAGTGCATAAGAGACACTGTTAAAGTGAGAAATGGATAAGGAATAAATTCAATGAATAGACTACAATAATAAAATGCACTTTGGTAGATATCAATGGTTCTCAAAGGGGGCGTTAGAACGCATTGTTACTGCTGTAGAAGATATCAAGCTGAGATATGTGGTATTCTAGAAAAATAGTATCCACATATAAAAACAAATACAATCTTTTTTTGTCACTTTTTCCCTACAGCCTTCATTTCAAACAACTGGTCTTTTTAGATAATTTTTTTCTTTCTTTTTATAAATGTCGCCAAACAGCGATTATATACCAAAGAAAGTTTGCTAATGTATCTGAATGATAACTTTCATGATTGGCTATTTGGAACACTAGTGTCTGTGATTTTAAACGTTGAAAAATTTTCATACCAGCGTATGAGACTCCGCCGTTTGTGAGGAGTAGTTTGTGGAATTGACCATTCCTATATATAGCTGTGAGGTGCTGATAGTAGATGTGGTATTCTAGTTGTGTATATTATTTATTTTGAAAGTGTTAGAAGTGGATGTTATGTGGACATATAATTTATTGTCAGATGAATACACCCCCAAAAATGGTTAGATTTCTCAAAAAAAAGCGTGATATTGGAATGATGATTACGTGAATTGATGGAACCAATTCTGAAAGTGAACAAATGTTAAGTTCAAGTACAAAACAAACACTGTGGCCTCGTCACAAATATAATGAAAGTTATTTAAACTTTGGTTTCACTAGGATCGGAAGTGAAAATCATACTTTGAATTGAATGTAAAATATTAAATGAATCATTAGTTCTCAGTAAACTGAGTAAGCATTTAAAACTATATACACTGTAGCTTACAAAATAAATCTTCAAGAGCTTTCATGAGATTGTCTGAATAGCAAACTAAATCTACAAACGCTTTTAAAAGTATAATGGCTCTTTTTTTCTGATAAAGATCGAAACGCTTCTTATCAAGTTTCAAACTCGAAAGCAAAAAGTATGAAAGCTTTAGATGGGTCATTTATTTTGTGTGCTTGCAAAAAAAGAGTCATGACAATGCTAGGAAATAAAACATCAGTGAAAATAATTAATTTTCTTCTGTCAAAAGATGCATTTTACAGACGTGTCATAAAAATGAATTCTGATACCGAGAAAAATGTACACAATAATTCAAATCAGTATTCTAATTTTGTATTGCAAGTTGGTGAGTCTACATACGTTACTGACAAGGTCCTTGTCATTCGTCCGTTTTATTAATGAATATCAAAAAATAAATTAGTTTCTTTTAATTAAGTGTGTTTACAGAAGGTGGGAACATTTTAAACATTTTGAGTAAATATCTGGATAAATGACAGCTATAACATGAAAGTTGTGTGTAAGCATTTATGCAGATGGAGCCTCTTCCATGGTAAGATGTTGTTACAAGTTAAGGAAAAAAAAAAAAAGAGAATGTTATGTGTGTAACTCATTACTTTCTTCACAGGGGACCTTAATGGTTAAACAGCGGGAGAAAAGTTAAAAAAAAGTCTTCGAGCAAATTGTTCAGATGATAAACTTCATTAAATACCAAAGCGAGCTTATTAGAACAGCTTCGAGTCGATATGGATCCAAACACAGATAACTACTTTTACACACTGAAGTGGTGGTCAAGAGGAAAGTACTTACCCTTCTACCTAAGTTACGACAAGAATTTCTTGTGTTTTTAGAAAATATAAAAATTTACATTTTTGTAACCTTTTACAATGTCTGGTTGCAGGGTTTGAGCGATATATTTCAGCATTTTCATATTTCGAATATTAACATGCAAGGGATAGAAAAAAATATTCTCACATCTACTGACAAAATGAAAGCCTTTCAGAGAAAACAACAGATTTGAGAAAGAAAAATTGTGAAGGTGATTTGGAAACTTTTCCATTAGTAACACTTTCATTAATGAAACATTTCTAATAAAAGTTGCACATTAGACAAGTATAGAAGAAATATAAAGTTCTTACTCTTTCAATCTCTTAACATTGGAATGGAAATACAATCATAGAATCTTCAAGTGATTTTGATTTAACATTGATTGAAGGGGAAGAACTAGCAATTATATCCACTGATTATGGTGTGATTATGATATTGATCGTGGATTCATAAGGAAATGTCTCTTAAAACTTTTCTATAAAAGAAGAAATTGTATTAATATCTAAGAAAAATGTGATAATTTTAATTCAATGTTTGACATCATGTTTAAGTGAATTAGGATTATCTATCCTTACCATAATTAAATATTAAAGGGAAAAAAATCAGCAATGTATTGATGAGGAAACGAGAGTTTTCTTTTCAAATATCTGCCCAAAAGTTGAAAAAAATGCTAAACACATCAGTCTCGAATTTTCATTAATAGAAAAGTAAGTCAACTTAAGGTATGTCTTATAATATTTTTATCGCACTATTATTATTAGTATTATTTGTAATAATTATCTTGATATTCGGTTTAAAACAGGAAAAAAGACCTCCTGTTAAACATTTTTCACTATGTCAGCATCGTTCGTGAGTGAAGATCTTTTACTTTTTGTATCGTCTGTGAGGGATAAGTAGCCAGTTTGAAAATTCCTTATCCACTTTTCAACAGTGACAAGCTATCTTTTCCATAAAAAGTCAAAATTTCGTTTTGGATATTCCGGGCACTGCAGTCTTCCGAATGAATGAACTTTAATACAATGCGTCTCTATCTTCACCATACATCTGATTGCTTCAGTCTACAGCTTCCTGAAGCAAGCAAATAACCATGAATGGGCCATAATTTACAACATTATGTACATTAGGATCAATTAATATACAGAATTTTATTCAATGTCTGGGATATTTTTTAGTAATAATTACGATTGTTTGCAAATTGATCTGTGCAACTTACGTACGTTTAAAAGTTTGTTATACATATTTTTCTAATTTCTTTCCAATTTTATTCGAAATTTTTCTTATTTTTGTTTTTGTTTTCGATACTCAAAACTTTTCTGTATTTAAATTCACAGACTTTCGTCAATGTAAAAGAGAAGTATTTTTTTTTTAAAAAAAACAAGAAGCAACAGATGCCAAAGAAACTGGCGCATCCATTTTTTAGTATTTCATTATCGACCTTAAGGCTTCCACATTTTCTGAAAGCAGAAATAACTTCCTCGGAATGGAGTTTCCATCCAAGACGTGAGAAAAGTGGATTTCCTAAAAGACAGCACTGGAATCCAATAATACGACGCGTTCTGTATTGAACATCGCAAAGATTCTTTAAAGTAAAGAACATTTTTCAAGCTGTGAGAAAAATTGGAGTAAAAAATTTATTTCTGTAGGAGAGAGAGGAAATGCATTACGTTCTTTTATCAGAAATCTTCTCCCCCGAAGAAAATTATATAAATCATACTATTAAAAGTAACCTTTTGGGATAATCCAATGTTTGATTGTCATTTTACAAGATATGAAAATGTTATTCTTCAAGGTACATCGCGATTATCAATAAGAACTGGCAAAAAGTTTTCATATGGAAACGTAGGTATATAAAAATAACATTTTCCACTTCAAATAAAACATATGGACAGAAAAAACGGTCAAGGGATTGTGGGTCAATTTCAAGGGATGCAGAGTAACAAAGATTGTTATCCTCAAAACGGTTAAAATGTAGATGTGAAAGTTGAGGTTTATGGCATAAGAGCCAAATCTGCTTATGCTGTGCCGAACAATGTGTATCTGTGATCTAGATGTTGGGTAAAAATAAAAATTGTTTGATATGAAGGATCGAAAAAATAGAAGCATTGCCAGGCTATTCAGGAGGTGTGTCCTCTCCTCATGCTTACCAAAGACAGTAAGTCCCATGGGAAAGATAAAAAGATCATTAGTGATGCTTTTTAATCAGATTGATTAGTCGTGGTTTTCGGACGAACATATTTTTTGATACGAAATCAGAAGAATAAAAAATAGGTTCATTTGCACAACATAGAAAACAGTATATTAATCCTTTTTAATGCATTCAGCGTTTACACGACCTCCGTCAATGCTTCCGCTCTCTCGTCTCTGGAGCCCGTTGGGAAAATTGGGCTAAGCACAAACGTAGATGTTCTTAATACTGAGTGTAAAAAATATTCGCTAACTCCAAACCTAACACACCCCACCTGCGAGTGATATATTTTTTTAAAAACAACCTTTTAAAATCAAACACATATGCATAGAATAATATTAAATACAAAAATAACGAATAATACTTATACATATGGCACAAAAATACTTACTAAGAAAGCACGAATAATTAATGAAATAAACAAGCACAGTGATAGAACCTTTAAATCTTTTACACCATGAGTAAAAAAAAAATTAAATGGTCTGAGTAAATATAAACAAAAACACATGAAAGTAGATTTTGAAGAGGTTCAAGACCTATTTTCGAAGAAGTACACTTTGAAATAATAATTACAGTTTATTAAAGACCTTTAAATGAAATGTTTCTATGCCCTGTGTAACAATTTCTTATATTTGCTTATTATTATAATAAATTGATAAATAAATCCTTAAAAAAGTGACTTTGTGCCCATCTTGTTTGTACTCTCTGGATCTGCCACTAGCTACATCCAACTACATACAGCGGAGCTTGGAGCCACGTGGATGTACTGGTTTTGCTTTTCCCATACATCCGCTGTCCCACTGGCTTAAGTGCCTTATGGCTCTCATAAACCAGACCTAGTGGCCATCAAAAATATAATTGCCTTTGTCCTCAACACTCAGGTCGTCAGGGACAATATTGATTAAGTTACCGGCCAATCGAACCAAAATTTTAAAATACAACCTTTCATCTCAAAAGCAGGGTATATATGAACAATTCATTACTTCAGAAATTAAATGTTCTTCAAATACTTCTCGACGGCTCTATTCAACAACGACAACCGAAGTTAAAATGCCTCAAAATCTAGCCTGATCAAATCCCCTTTTTTGCCGAGCTGCAAAGAGAACTGCAAAAGAAGACCGAAAGACTTTTCTTTAAACCGACAGATCAAGGGTTTGAATCGCCCCTGTCACTGTAGGTCAACCATTCTTTCCCATCACTGGATAGACAAACATTCTATTCCCACTATAAAACATAGCTCTCACTGAAGTGGTGATCCAGGACCTAAAACTACTGTTCCATGTACTGTGACGCAAAAACCTTGCCTCTGTGAGCCTAAGATACTCAAACATAAAATCATGACAAATGAAATAAAGACTACGGCGCACACGTCAAATAGATCCACCAACTCAACTGGAGACAGCTAGTGATGTCAGATGAGAACTGTCGGAAGCAAAACGCAATGCAAAAAGGAGGGGATGTTTATCAACGACAAAAACAGTTGGGGAAAAAACCTTATCTAAAAATATCCATCAAAACCTTCCTTCCGTATCATCCCGATGATACTAGAGGGAGTGTATACGGCGACTCTCTTCAACAACAACGACAAAAGTCAAAACATCTAAAACACCTAAATAATTAACCTGATTTCATTTGGTCTTGTCAATAAGAGCACTGAAAAAAAAAGAAGACCGGATAAGTTGTTTTCCAACCGGCATATCGCGGGTTCCTCGAGATCAACCAACCTACTCGCCAAGGGGTAGAAAATCATTTTCCGACATGGCGGGAAAGTACAGCCTTCAAAACTTTGAACTGGAATGGCATCTGGTCATCGGATAGTGCAAAAGATACTTCAAGGTGTGAAATATATTTTAAAAAGAGTACTCGGTGCACTAAATGAAATTATTACAGCACACAGAAAATCTCGAGCAAGTGCTCCTCGGTCTAAAAAATGATATTGAAGCTATTCGGAAGCTGCAATTAGTTTCACTTAAACGGTGGCACCGGCCATTGTTTTTCACTAACATCTTTCTTGTATCTATCTTTATATTTCGGAGTAATACTGTGTTTTTCTCTTTAAACTGGCGGAAAAATATTGATTTCCACTAATGATCTTTAGTATTGAAAGTTAATTTTTTCACATAATACTGTTCACGAACCAATCGTTGGAATATGATACGTATTATTAATTCTAGTTTCATGTCAGCTCTTCTGCGGTGCCACCGAATGTTGTGATAAAGTGAGAGAGTAATGGGTAAGAAAGTAATCAAATGTTAACGTCGGACTATCCGTAATTTTCTCTTTTCTTAGTCGGACTATCCGTCTAAAAAATTTTCTTGGGATTTTTTTAATAAGTGAATTATATACAATAAAAGCTCGATCCAATGAAATCAAACGTGGTCTATGCTAATTCGACGAACTGAAGAGCTGTAATGAATTGAATTGATGTAATATATATATATATATATATATATATATATTAGTCAAAAATTACCTATATTATTTGTTCAACAACTTTATTAAACAAATATAGGAGTACAACAGATACATTATTTTTCGATATAGTCTCTACTTTGAGCAATATACTTGGTCCAGCGAGCTATAAACTTCCGTATGCCTTCCTGGTAGAATGTTCTTGGTTGGTCCTGAAGCCACTTTTGCACCGCATCTTGAACATCCATGTTTGAGGCAAACCGACGACCTCTCAAAGCTTCCTTGAGCGGTGGAAAGAGATGAAAGTCTGAGGGAACGAGGTGGGGAATGTAAAGAGGCATGAAATCTGGCGTCTAGAGTCTCAGAGCCCAACCTCTGTTGATTGTTTCTATACTGTTATAGGCCATGTGTGGCCGGGCGTTGTCTTGTAACAACAAAACCTTTTTTGAGAGTAGACAACGGCGCTTGTTTTGAATTGCTGGCTTCAGCATATGGACCAACAAATCACTGTACCTCATACTATTTACGGTAGTCCCTTTGTTCAAGTAGTCGTATATACAGGGCCTTTTTTTATTCCAAAACAGGGTAAACATCCTTTTCCTTGCCAATGGAGAGATCTTAAATGTTTTCGTTTTAGGGGATTCTGGGTGTTTCCACTGCATACACTGGCGTTTCGGGCTCTTAGTGATGAATCCATGTTTCATCAACATACACTATTCTGCTTACAAATGCGTCCCTTCCGTGTTGAAGCGATCCAGTAAAGGTTTGCAGATGTGCAAACGTTTGGTTTTGTCTGCTGCGGTAAGCATTCGTGGAATCCATCGCACGCACATTTTACGGAATTTGAGTTTCGTGGATAATTTGATAGGCAGAATCATGACTGATGTTAAAAGAAGATACGACCTTATCTATGGTAACTTGCCTATTTGCTATAACTATTTTTCGAACTTGGGGAATACTGCAGTCAGTGGCCGAATCTGACGATCAACCAGCTCCCTCTTACTGTCTTACACTAGTTCGGCCACTTTTAAACATTTCGATAATCAAAAACCGTTTTTACGAGATAAAGCACTTTCCTCATATTGTGACAAAAGTTTCCGGTTAATTTCGTTATCTTTCATCCCTTCTGCCCACAAAAATCGGATCACTCCTCCTCGCTCTTCTTTGGTGTAACCTGATAGCGGAGTTAACATGCCTATGCTGCAGTAGCTTGACGACAACTGACGCGATCGTGATTAAATTCCACAAACCTAACAACAGATGTGTCAATTCGATGCGTGCACATACGAACGCCACCTATATTTGTTTTCACCCATCCTCGGACTTGAGTACGATGATAAGCTTCATCTGTAATATTGGTGTTAGATTAGACTGCAAACTCGTTGAGATATATCAGACAAAGCGAGAGCACATTCATGACCTTAGAAATATCAATAAACCGATAAGGGCAATAATCACTCTCCTCATTATTTGACTGTTATATTTGTCAATTTCAATTCCTAACTGTTTCAATTTAATTCAATTTCATTATTTTTTAGCCTGTAAGCAATATAACTTAGAAATGAATAACAATAAGGCGTTACTTTGTTAATTAAGAGTTTTGCATGTTTTATTTAATAGAGTCTTTGAATCAGCGAGAGGTTCGGAAATTTGGAGAATGGAGCACTTGATCAAGATGTCCTCTTCTTCATCTTATTAGAATAGTCTCGATAGCCGAGGGATCATGGATGCGAGCTCAGGGCTGGCGTTGCTCATTTAAGTCGCATATTCGAGTTCTGATTACAGGCACACCGGGCAGAAAATTGGGGGGGGGGCTGCATATTAAATGGACACTAAATTCTGCCATAGCATGTAGTGGAAATTAGAAGAAAGAGGTACCTACTTAGTACATAATCCTTATCACTGGATCGTAGTAAAATTTAAGAGGTTCATCACCAATAGCGCTCGCGTTGCTATAGTTGTCTAGCTCTATGTTAAGGATACGATCTATAACAGGTTATCACACTTCAGTTGAGGTGAAAGACGTTTATGCGAAATTTTTAGTTTCAAGAGCTTTGACATGTGAATCAGATTAATTAGTTTTGCTACACGTGGGGGTATTCTAAAGTGTTTCATTATCTAGTTTCTTAATTTTTTTCTTTATCAAATTATGTACAGTTTTTACAAAACATGAGTCTCGTCTGAACTTATGATATTGCGGATTAACAAGTACTGTTAAAGAGGCATTTTCTCCGTTCGATTAAATAGGCTATATAGATACACTGCATTGTTTCCCCATAAGTATCATCTTGCTGGAGTGTTGAACACCTGATTAAAGAAACCCCCTTCCAACACTATGTAATAAGTTTTTCCACAAGCAATACTTTGCACTTGGTGTTCTGTTTTTGTTGCTGCTTCTGTCTGTTCCTATGAATTATGCAAAGTGAGTCAATGCACCTCCTCTCTGTGTTGTTATTGATCCTTTACAACTTTTTTGGAACTGTTTTACGACGAAAAGTTTTGTCATACGTGTATAGTTCCAACGGCATTTATGCTTTCATCCCACATGATAGATTTGCGCAGGAAAAAATTTGAAATGTTTTCACAATAACCGCATTCGACTTATAAATCATCACAATCTCGAGGGCACACTTTAAAATAACAATATTTGAAATTTCCTTCCGATCTGCTCTTCTTTTGCATGCAGCACGTAAACTTCTAGGTAAAGTATTAATCTCTGATCGTTATTCAATACGTTTTCTTATTAGTTGTAATGCTAAAGCCTTCAAAAACTGACGTTTTCTTCTATATCTGGTTGATGAATTAAAAGTTGAAAGTAATATAATTTGAGCATTTATTGCAGCTACATTCAGTGTAGAAAAGAAAATTACCATTGGCCAAGTACTTGTTATTCTGGCAGTTGAATAACTTACTGCCAATTCATCTACTGTATTCACTGCTACCTTAATCATATTATAAAATAGTATAATTTCAGGCATTTTCTTTTCTCCAGTAGTATCATCTATAGCATCATCGTTATGGAATGTTGAAAGCAGAACAGTTTTTCCTTTTTCAGGAACATAAGAAATTAATGTTTTATCCTATTCAAAACCAAACAGTGTAGAAAATAATTCTTTTTTTAGGTGTAACAAAAGCAGGAGGAATTCCCCTTTTGTTTTTCCACATTGTTCATACTCGTGTCAACTGTTCTTTTAGAAGATCCACAGCTAGAGGGTAACTCTTATACCAGTTATCTGCACTAAAGTTCCTGACAAATTTGCACAGTGGTTGGATAAGTCTTTTCACAACTTCAGATGGACTGGTACTGACCTTGAAGGGTACATTGGCTATGTATAGCGGTATATTTCCATGTTAGAAGTATAAAAAGTTTTTGAGTCTACCAGTAGAAAAATCATGATTCCGTACTTCGCTTATTTGTTCGGCATATACTGCTGGAACCCACATCGGCCCCGAAAGAGTTCGAGTTTCTCGTCAATAGTGACGTATTCACCTAACTATAGGAATCTTTGCAATTTGAAAAAAAAATTTCAAAGAAATCCCTTATTGCGGCTATTTTATCAAAGCTTTTTCTCTGTGGCCTGTTTAGCAATTTATCGAAACACATGCAAAGTAAAAGAAATCAAAATCACTTATAGGACCAGTTGTATAAAAGATTTCAATACCAGTACCATCAATAGTCCAAAGGTCCTTTATGTTGAGGAGCGATGTCATGTGAAGGCCACATAAATATAAAAGTTCAATAACTACTTTCATCGCGACCATGTCCGTATTTTTTGCATCTCTTTAACGTTTATAATGTAAAGCTATCTCAAAAATATATAAATTTGTACATTCTATAATCATTGATAATATTGTATTATCAATAAAAATATTACGACTACTAAGCGGATAAGTAACATTTCTGGCTCCTCCTTACAGGTCGTGGAAGATGAATCATAATATTATGCAAACGAACTCCTACATTTTGTCTAAATTTCTTTTTTTTCCACACTGTTTTTTCATTTTTCCAATAAAATCATTTTTCCAACATTATCATCCTCTTTAAAATCATCGTGATCCAGTTCATCATCTTCTTCTACATCTGTGTTATGTTCGCTAAATATTTTCACAGTCAGTATCATCCTCAATTTTCGAAATGCAATCTTCATCAATTTCAACTGTTTCTCATAAATTTCGCAGCTGTTGTATCTCCAATTCATAGAAACTCATTCTTTTTGCACTTAGACATATTTAAATATATATTTTCAAATACTTTAAAGTTTAAAATCACTTGCGAGTAGAAATATTTAGTGTGATACTTAAGAAAAATAAATTTCTCAAATAAATATTCCGTCAGAAAAAAAATTCTTGACTGTCACGTGGTTAGTGTCATACCCCAGTTGCAACAACATACCGAAATATCTTTTTCTGGAACACGTGTGCAACGCGGAAATTCGGTTTCAAACATTACTAGAAACTCGGCTATTGAATGAGGTAAAGAATTTTTATTTCACAAGTTGGGAATATTCCACATTGCCGCTAAAGAACCGCCGTCTAGCCGGGTTGATGAACGTAGTATCTGTCGTGGCTCAAAGTTCTCCTGTTCTTGTGGTATAGAAGTTAGGAAAGGGGATATCAGCTCAGGTGTCGTCCTCCTCACTTGAATATCAGCTCAGGTGTCGTCCTCCTCACTTGATCGAGGTTCAAAACTACGAGGCCTATTGCCACTAGCCTTCGTGTTGCTTCTA
Organism: Nephila pilipes; assembly: GCA_019974015.1. NCBI lineage: Eukaryota > Metazoa > Arthropoda > Arachnida > Araneae > Nephilidae > Nephila > Nephila pilipes. The sequence continues at coordinate 234,689 of BMAW01041347.1, read as the reverse complement.
GTGCGTCGTTGATAAACAATCATTCTCATAATCATAGGAAGCTGTTGATCAAAGTCGCAGCTTGGAGAAGGTAGGGTTCACTCTGATAATTTATACAACAATAAACTTCGAAAGATCAAGTAACTCAGGGAGAAATGTATA
>BMAW01041347.1:208389-234490 GCA_019974015.1 Nephila pilipes | reverse complement strand
CTCTAGATAGTGACTATGAAACGAAGTCTTAAGAATGTTAAATAAAAATGAATTAATTTAAATAGGTACTTTATAAGTACTAAAGGAATTATTATTAAGTATTTGTATAAGTATACAAGTATAAGTAATAAAAATCAACTATTTTTAGTAATCTTTAAAGCTGTACGATACTGTGGGTTTCTTCAATTGAATATTTTTAGAAACCAAACAGATCAACATGAATAACTGTGTACACAACTTATTTACAACTTGTATATAAGGATCTATTAATATGTAGACTAAATTTTATACAGATATCACGGTTTCTTCATTGTTGGAATAAAAACTTTACGATAAACCTTGCAAAATGAGATATAGTGAATAGGATATGTAGAGATGCGGACAGAAGATTTGAGGAATCAACACTATCAGCAGATAAAAGTTTTATTCGGAGTAGTACACACACACAGAGAGAGAGAGAGAGAGATCGGGGGAAGAGGTTTGAGCTGCGATATTAGATATGTATTTTCACCGAGAAGAAAGAACAATAAGAAGTTGTACCAGGTCCTGACTTGGACCCTCCTTTACAACAATGTACTTAAGTATTTGTTTATGATTATCTTTTGTTGTGGATGCATGACGGTTTGCTCCACAGTTGTGATTCCGATAAAAATTTTTGATTATTCGATCAGGAAAATAAAAATAAGCTAATGTTTTCATTCAGTGATTATTAAAATGATTTGATAAATGACTAAACTGATGATGATCGTTGTAATGGCATGCCAATTAGTGATAGAAACTGGTGCGTCAAAGTCCTAATGCACCCGTCAAAAAGGTAAATAAACTATTTCAAAATTCCCTTATTCCATTGGAAAACTGTTACTCTAGAGAACAAAAATTTATAAAATCCTAATTATTTAAAGGAAATTTCACGTATGCATGTTCATTCCTAACGCCAGAAAAAGAAATAGATAAATATTATTATTTAATCAGACGCAGTGCTCCCATCTTGTGACTACCACACCCATCAGTCAACCAAGACGATTCCCATCGGTGATTGGCCGTCACGCATATGACTTCCTCCAACCCACGAGCGAGTGTAAAAAATTGTAAATAATATCACCCTTTTACGACGGAAATTCTGATTTTCTCAGCCTCATCTAATATTTGAAGATCGTAGAGAAAAAGTAAATAAGAAAGAACCCAGAGAGAATAAATGGCTTCCCGCGGTTACCATCAGATTCTATTGACCATTAACGTGGCGGTTACGGTTATCGTTTTATTCTTATCGCCGACCGACCCCCTCTCCTTGCATAGATTAATATTCTCTTAGTCCCGGACTTCCAGCCGCTATCCCGTTTTTCCTGAAATCCCAGGAGTCCTTTTTATCGCGTGATAACAATTTTTCCCGCTTCTTTTTTACTCTTTAGGCGAGAAAATGATTTCCCCCCCCTCCACTGGTATTTATGAACATTGTATGTGGCTTGTCCTTTAGCTCAGCATTTGGGTAATATGGCGTCACAATATTTCTTTCGTCTCGTTCGCCTTTTATTTATGGGTTCGAGAGTATAAAGTTTCGTTACGGTTGAGAGCAGTGAAAAAAAGAAACAAAAACAAAAACAAAAAACAAGCCTCCGGTTTTTTTTTTCGCATTATGGTTTGGTTCGTTAAGATGATAGTTATGAGTTGTCGGATCGATTTAGACCTGATTTAATTTTTCTTTTTATTTACGTCGCGTAAAGCTACATTTCCCGCTTAATTAAAATTTTGGGAGTTAATTTTGTTAATTACAAGTGGTTACCAAAATAATTTTCAAGATTTCTACTTATAAATAGTTTCCGAGGCATGTTAATAGCTTAATATATTGTTCCTATGGTAATATATGGGAGTCTGATTGTTATTAATGTCACATTTAGAAGGAACACGTGGGCTATAGGTATCATACCTCGTGTATTTCAGCTTTGGGCAAGTGACGAAGATAATACCTAAACTATGTAGTAGCCTCTTCTTCAAACTTCCAAACCACACCAAGGAGGGGGAACTTGAAGCCTCTTTGGCTTTAACCTGTATCAGCCCCGTTACACGGCTAGTCTTGACATATGGGAGAAAGCTGGCCATAAGGAAGTAGATAGTGATTGAATTTTCAGTGGTGATGTTTCTTCGCCACAATGGAAAAGGATTTTTCTACCTCGTTGCCGATGACTTTGGTTGATCTTGAGTGATAAGGGCTATTCGAGCTCTCGATTTGTCAGTCTGGAGAATACTTGATCGGTCTTTGCAGTGCGCTTGACAACAAAGTCAAAATGGATTATCCTATCAGAATAGTTATTGAGACATTTTTAGCTTCTGTCGTCATTGTTGAAGAGAGTCATCGCATACTCCTCATCCTATATAATCGTCGGACAAGGGACTATCCGACAGGTAGATGACATTTATAGTTAATCTCTCTTGTTGAGATGGTGGGTCTATTTGATGCGATCACCGTAGCTAGTATATCACTAGTCGTGATTTATGAGTGGAAGTTTCAGACACACATGCGTAATTTTTTTTATGTCGGGATGTGTGCAACTCATAATTCTAGGCCGTGCTGCTATCTAATATTCACATCCTGGGTCACTAGTTCGACAAGAATGATGATTTCCTCTGATGCGAAAGATGAATTTTTAAACTGTGGTATGGGCGAGGTCAGTTGACCTTGAGTGATCGAGCAATTCGAGCCCTTGATCAATCAGTTGAAAATAAGTTCTTCCGGTCTTGTTTTGCAGGGTTTTAAGCAGCAAATTCAAAATGGATTCCCATTTGAGATAGTTATTAGGGCATTTTTAGTTTCTTTCTTCAGTTATCAAACTTTCGCTCGCATTTAGTTTATGAAAAGTGTACTTTTCTGTAAGGCAATGTAAAAACATCAAAAAGAAAAAAAAAATATTTTTATAATGACATACATAATCATATGACAAATCACCCATTATGGATAACAACTTGATTTTTTTCCACAAATTTATCAGATTTACAAGTTTATCAGTTAAATTCAACTCTCATTTTTCTTTCCCTGATAAATTGTGTATCACATAGCGTTTTTTATTATGTTCCTTTTCATACATTCTTGAAAAATTTGTTTTTCGTTTGTATTGCATTCTTCCACAATGGTCAAAAAATTGTCTAAGCATATAGAAATTTATTTTACATTCTTGATTAACTTAACAATACATACGGATGAAATAAAAAGTACTGCAAGAATGTCGAAGCCTACTCGTAGCTTGTCGTAATATCACACGACATCTTTGACTTGGTGAAATAAATTTTGATTCTACTGTGGATGCTTTTGTTAGTTAACACCAATTTGAAGAGATAGGCTATTGTACTTTCAATAACCATTTTGCTTTGTTTGAGTTAAATACGTTGGAATTTCTCCATAAATTAAACTCATATTGAATGATATCACCCCCTTCACACCCTTTTATTTTAAAAAAATCTTGCGCAAAAAAACCCATTCTTTTAACACTTTTACTATGACGTGTGCCACTTTGGTACATGACGCATTTTACTTTTAGCCGTCATGCGCCTTTCGTAGGACACTGCTGTTTATTGATTTTATGTGCTATTTTATGTGCTTCTTATATTGATTATATTTATTTTTATCAACCAAGTATAAGTAAAACTTTAAATTAACGTTTTGCTATTGGGGTACTAGGGAGAAGAAAATACTTCCGAAAGCGGGACTTTTTACTATGTTGCTTTCACTATTTTTTGTCAATGTTTGACAGTTTTGAGTGTCCTCTAACAAAAAGGCTTAGTAGCGAGTTGATTGCCAGCTAGACAGTAGCGACAGTTGACAATTGAAAACCCGCTAGACAGTTGAAATTCAGAAAGTCCCTAATAACCAATGGTTATCCCTTTTTTAGGGAAAGCTCTTCCTGAAAGTCGAATTGTGATTATCTTCTAATTTCATTTCGAAATTTTCAGAAAACTGGTCTAAATGTAGATTCCTTGTACCTTAATTGTACAGTAAATTAATGAGTACATATATAATAATAAAAAAAAAACTTTTTAAATTATTTTACTCAACGATATTTTTAATATGCAGTCGCTGCACTTAATACGAAAGTAAATTTAAACAACAAAATTATCAAATTACTTTAGATATATAATAATAATAATAATGTCATATAATATTTTGAAAATTATATTATGATTAATCTATTTATATGCACAAAATACTTCTCTGGTATTTTAAAAGCAAATATATTTGACATAAAATAAATTTAGATGGCTAATTCAAGCAGAAAAAAATACAACTTCTTACAAAAATAATGCTACAATGGATTATTCGTTTATCTTGTGTGAACTAAGACAGAAGGGAGAAAATGGATTTTTAAGGAACTCTATCTCCCACCGCTCTGAAAATTAAAATAACCCACCAAGTGATTGACGCTTATGGATTCTAAAAGTTCCATGAAAGTGGGGAAGGAACTAATTGGTCGGTTTCTTAACCAACCGCGTCGTTTAAGAGATTGTTCCAAGAAATCGACCCCTGACCTAAAGAGGGTTAAGAGTTTATATAAATTTATATTAAGGAGTTAGTAAGCGAGTTTTTAAGTAATCTATGCCGTCACCAATGTTTTAATAAAAATTATCTTATTTTGTCAAAATTTGTGTTTTGTCATTTTTTAGGTTAATCCCAGATCACCTCCAATTATTATACAAATAAGAAACTCTACAGTATACATCAATATATTGAAGTAAAGCTTTATTAGTCTTACAAGAGCATGTTATCAAAAGGTACTTCACCACATTTTAGAAATTAGATGGCATAATCACGGTTTGATTTATCACATATTCACAAAATTTGATATCTTCATAAACTACTGTTGATATATTTAATATCTTCAAAATTAAATATAAAAATATTAAATCTGTATTTGATATCTTCAAACTAAAAAAATGTTCAGTCATTTTACTTTGTGCTGTGAAAGTATGGAGAGTAAGGTAATCTCTCTGCACAAATATTGTACAGGGTTATTCCAAATGAATCATCCGATTATAAAATGCTATATTTTAAAAAATAAACTGCACATAATGATAAGTAATACCTGAATTCAAAAAAAAAAAAAAAAAAAAAAAAAAAAAAATTGAAAGTTTTTTACAAGTGTGTTCAATGTAACTTCCTTTAGTTTTAAGCGTATAATATCAATTCGATATATAAACTCCTGCAAAACACATTGTAAAACTACAAAGTGGTAATTGATTATACAGATGCAGAAATATGTGGAAGTTTGCATAAATTTGTGGGTAATGGTGGCGCACACTCTTTATCTTTTACAAACCCCATGGGTCAAATCAGGTGACTTAGGTGGCCAGGTGTATAACATCAATTTGTGACGTTGGGCTATTCGCGGTTTTCTCTTCACTAACCTTGGGAACTTTTAATTCAGTTTAATTGCTTTATCTAAACAACCTTTGTCCAACCAAAAATGAAACGTGAATATTCAAATCACGAGCAAGTAGAAATGAAGTGAAGCAAGAGAGATAGGAAATATATAAACTCAGCTTGAGAGTCACGATAGAGGTCGAGTGGTTCTAGCGTTTGGTAATTGTTCCAGAGTCGAAGTTCGAGCCGAGAATTATTATAAGTTATCGGCAGTTTAGCGGAAGTTAGAAGTTAAGACAGCCTCAGCTTGATATTAGAGGTAAGAATCTGTTAATTTGTTATTGATAGATCAAGTTAATATAATTAGGGCGTTATCCAAGAGAGAGCCTGCTATATTTGTCGTTATACTAACAATTTGTCAATAAACTTAGGTTTAAAACCTGTGTGACATCTTATTGAACGCTTTATTGACTTTTAACGTTAGTACTTAGAGTTTAGCTATGACACAAGAGACGAACAGGAATAGTCTGATGACACAAAGTCTACTGCAATTATCCAACTGCGAGGTAGTTCCATGTTATCGACAATCTTGTGTAGCCCAGTAGGGTGGTGCCCCATCTTGTTTGAAAACGAAATTGAAGCGATTTGCTTTTGAGAGAGATGCCAGTCGATTTCGTAGAGTTCCTGGAAAAATATCTTTCTCTTTCAATGTTTTCAACAGATATGCCTGGTTCACTGCTTTTAATTTGATAATACCACCTTTGAATAGTTTGAAATGAATAAGGTGGATTAATTCTGTACTTCTTTCAAAATCCACGATGAACAGTAATTACAGACGCAACATCACGCAAACGACAGTACACAAAAGGCTTTCTGCCCTTCGGACGATGTTATTACTTCTGCAGCTGAAAATCTTCTAAAACATCTTTTTTATGAAATAGCTTCACGAAGAACACAAGAGCACCATCTATATTGTTTACAGTATAAAATTTTCATATTTTTCATTTTTATTTATGTATTACTTATGATTCTGCGTTGTTAATTTTTGAAAATATGGAATTTTCAAATGGGATGATTCATTTTGAATAACCATATCTTTATCATTCGTCTGTCATTGAAAAAGATAAGAATAACTGCCAGTAACTCATTTGCTATTCCCGCACTGTATTAAGTTCAAATTAAATAAAATGTCAAATGTAGACATATTTGTGAGTAACAAGATTGATGTCGTTCAAATTAAACCATGTGTTTATTAAAAATTCTTGAAATAATTGCTGCCTTTGCAATGGAAGTGAAACCTGGCTTCAATGTTCTCAAGGGTTATGTGTTGATTGGTAAATATGTAAAATCCATACGTATGTACTTACGTAGGTTCTGAACGAACGAGTTTCAGTAAATAATCAGTTAAGAAATATAAAATAGATTTTTTTAGTCCTTAAATGATCCAAATTTAACTAGTATTACGAATGTGGAGCGTTCACTAACTCACATCCTTAACAAAATATTATAATTATAAATTATATTTATCTCACAGACAGCAAACACTGGATCCAAGTTAAGAATAAACACTTGTAAACTCGATCCAATTACATTATAGACTCGCAGATGAACACTTAATCCTTCTCGATAAATGTTGCGTTTTCAACGTATATGCTACTTCTTATCGGTAATCACTCAAAAACTACCAGTCTCTCTATTTGATATCTCCAATCCCTTTATCTTATAACTTAGTATTCACCACAATTATGTATACATAACAATGTTAATTTATATAAATAGTGATTTTTTCACAAGGCCAAGTTCTCAAATAAAATAATGTCATAAAATAGCCGAAAAAGTTAGTCGAAAGTTAGATGTGATGACAAATAGCTTATTAACGTTGAAACGTAGAATCAACATAAGGATTATTGGAGACGCATCACCTCATTTTGAATCATGATCTAATCACGACAACAGTATCTGAGTTTACTCACCACTATCCTAACTTCTACAACCCTTCAAGAATTTGAGCTCCAACAGAATTGATGTGCTTCAGCCTTGTTACATGACGAGATTTTAATGACATTAGGACTAAAATCCACGAATGCATGGAAAAAACGCTGGCCATTAGTTCACGACACTGAGAACTTGAAAATTTTATTCTTTAAAGTGATGTAGATTAATTGATTGCTAATTAAAGTCGTACTTAGAAGCAACACGAGTATTATTGACTACGAGTATGAGTATTTTATTAACGTTGCCTAGAGAAGCTACACAAGGGGCTTATTCGGACCTCGTGATTTAGAACCTCGGTCAAGTGACACAGACGACACCTTATATGGCACCTATCTCTCCAAACTTCCCCCCACACCAACGAGAGGACTTGGGATCTCGACAGATATAACGTTTATCCGTTCTGCCACACGATTGGTCTTTAGTGGCATCAGGGATCGAACCTACGATTCGACGAAAACCACCGTCCACGCGTTCGTAACCATAGTCACTAGGCTTCCAAGGCCTTAAAAATATGAGAAAATTTGAAGCTTTAAATAAAAAAAAATTCTTATAAAGGTTATGTATCAGTTTAAATGTGCATTTAACACATCACACGGTGGGTTTTTATTGAAATCAGATCTCGAACTGAAGATTTGGCGGGAACAATGACAGCCGCGAGTTCACGATCATGACCACTAGGCCACTGCGGCCATGAATAATTACTGAAGACTTCAAATGTGAATCTAGTTGTAGAACATATATATATATATATATAATTGATTAATATATATATATATATATATATATATAAACAATGCTGTTCCTTTCTTTTATTTTAATTCACGTTTTTAAACACTATTCTCTTCTCACTCTGTATTTCAAAATAAGAATAAAAATTTTAGCAAATGACAGAATTTACTATTCTATTGTGTTTAAATAACGTAAATACTAGGTATTTTGTTACTTGGATAATTTTATACCATATGATTAATTTAAATTAAAAAGAATATTTTTGAGGTCTCGACAATTTCCAACTGGGAAATCTGTGATTGATGTACACATATTTTTTGATATATTTGCAATGAAGTTGAAATTCATTACGAAACCTTAAACAAACATGCATTCCAAATAAAATTTTATGTTCTTATTTTTTCAAAAAAAAAAAAAGAAAAAATTGACAAGGCATTTTCTTCACTTCCAGGCGCATTACGCTCTTGTGGTAATACTTTATACCATACCATTAATTCCAAATCTCACAAATCCTTCGTTTCAAACAGCCCAATTTGGTAACGTAAACACATAAAAACTTCTATTACCGAACTTTGCTTTTTCACTGTTTAATCTAACTCTACATCTTTTCTTCACTCCTAATAATTTTATTCAAATCTTTAAAATCACCATTTCTCGACCTCTTTTTCCTCCATTTTTATTCTCAGGTTTTTGAGGGGAAAAAAACAAACATAATTTCTGCATAACGCGGCAAGAACACACAAGAAATGCGTAATTGCTTTCATTTTCTTCATTGCCTTATAATTTTAAAGAGCCCTTCAAGAAGTTAGCTTACTTTAAATTTGCATTTCGTTCAAAAGAAAAAGAGGGGAAATATAAATAAGAGAACGGAAATTGGAGAAAGATTAAGTTGCCCTCCATTAAAATTTCATCTGCAAGCTCGTCTCCAATTTCTTCCTTAAGGCGAGAGTTTATTTGAACACGAACAAGACAGGCCTCACGTCTAATGGATAAAAAAATAAGCCTCTTTTCCTCCAGAAAATGAAAAAATAAATATCGGAGACTGATTTAAGGAATTAAAGAGGGGAAAAAAGCCGCGTGTTGGAGGATTTACGTTTTTCGAGCGCCAGTAGCTAAGTCTGGTGAAATAGTTCAGTGAGTAGTCAGTAAATAAACAGATTGGACGTTCTAAGGAGCGATTTTTCTAAGTATTGTTCATAGCTGTTATTTTTTGGCATTACTCCATTTGCAGAGATTTTATCTTCTCTGTAATGTTTTAACTGCATTTTGCTATGCTTTTTAAAAATAATCCAGTCTGCGAAGACCAACTGCCTATTAGAAAAATCAAAATACAGTAAGATCTCTTTAATCCGGCACGACCATGCCGGATTAACAATTTTGTAGGATTACCGAGTGTTAATATGAATTTAATGGATATAACAAAGATAAATCCCAGTAGATAAAAATTTAAGCGATTAAAACATATACATGATTATTCATAATTAATCACCTGATTTCAAAATGCTATATTCTTTATAAATAAACGACGCAGAATGATAAATAATAAATGAACGGGAAAAAAATATAGACATTTTGACTTTTTACAAGTGTTTCATATATCTTTCTTTAGTTACACGTATGATGTCTGTTCGATATGCAAATACCTATCAAACACGTTGTAAAATATGTAAGTGGTAATTGATTATACAGCAACATAAATCCATTGCTTAAGTTCACATAAATTTTTGGGAAATGAGGGAGCATAGTTTCATTTTTCACAAATTCTCAAAAGAGAAAATTGTATAGGGCCATATCAAATGACTTAGGAGGCCAGTTGTGTAACATTTAGTTATCTCATTTAATTGCGAGGTAGCTCCATGAAAGCTTCTAATGCAGTTTTCGTGAAATAGCTTCACGAAGAGTACACGAGGGCCATCTATTTTTAACAATATAAAACTTCCACAGTATTCCTCTGTCTTCATGTATTACTTATCATTCTGTTTTGTTTAGGTGTATTTGATGCAGGTGATATAAATATACGACTAAGTATTTAGTAATTTTGGCAACTATACAATTATATTCGAAAAATAATGCCATTGAATATTATTGAAGAATAAAAAAAAAAAAAAAAAAAAATGACAGAGCAAAAAAAAATTAATACATTACCATTGTAGTTTAAAACAAGTTATGACGAGTTACTTAAGCCACTTGCTTATTAGCACTTGAAGAACAACTGTTGATAAAATACTGTACGCACACAGTTGTAATACTATGCAAACGTGATATGTGATGATGCGTAACCCTCTAGGAAACAAGAAACGTAGTACTGAAATGAAAACTGACTGTATCGATAAACATTGGGCAAGACGCGAGCAGCGCTTTGTCGTAACCTGGTGATATAGTTCAACAAATGCCCGATTCCACACGAAAGATCTTGAACGCGAACGACTCGATCGGTGCCGCTTATAAAATATGCCAAAACCCACGAATGCCTAATTAAAGAGAGCCCACCGAATGAAAAGTTTGTTGAGTATAATTTATTTGATTAATCTTCCGTTGAACCTAATTCTGCAATCACATAATTTTTTTTAAAAAAAACAAAACTTTCTTTAGCAAGTTTTTTTTCAGAAAATAACTAGCCGCGCAATGGGGGTATTGCTTTAGGTGGGGTATTTTAGCGTACCAGATCATACCATACAACAGATTTATGATACACATCATGAGCATGTATACGGCTCAACAGCGCAACAATGTCTATGGTTTTCATTTCCTCATGATTCAATGAATGTTACATCAGATCCGTCATATGACTCACCCTCAAAACACCCAGAACTTTTAAAGAGTGTCCATATAAATCAAATTTATCCAATCCCATACGAGACAGAATGTGATGTGGTGAAACCCGACTCGATGTTCATTTCGGGGAAATGAAGTAAATTTCATTGTCATGAAAGGATACCATCGATTTTTTATGAATACTTAACCTGTAAAGTGCAGTTTGCTCGTTTATGCCTCCATGAAAAAAGCAACAATGCACCAGAGCTCTTACCCCAGTACCAATCGTACAAAAGGGTAGAGTTCATAATTTATTATTTGACGTCTTGACTTGAGTAATGATATCTTAGTATGTAAGTTCGTCCCCAGAAACAGATGTTACGTTCCCTTTTTATAGTGAAACGCTATTCTTTCTAAATATATATAACTAGATTTAGAATTAAATATTAACTTTTCAAACACACAAATTTTAAGATTCTGTGATCGCAAGATGGTACTTTAATTTAGGAGAAAGTGGTAAGGATGAACGAATTAAGACGTGCAATTGATAAATAAGGGAACATTACGTTTGACTACGTATTATCAGAGCTAGGATCTGGTTATTTACGGTAAGGGGATAAAACTCACGAATTTTTATATAGGTGGAAGGAAATGCTTTCCAACAGAGACATGATATGGTGGTGTACAAATACTTTTATTTTAAATGCGTTCCTTCATTTCTGAGTCGATAGTCTGAGCTAAAATGATCCGACATTCAGAGTACCAAATCGCTATTCAATAGTTATAGTGAGAATATTTCAGGTGAAAACTCGCTATCAGTCATTGTGTGTGTTACTCTGTCTGCAGCTGCCGATAGAACAGGTTCGCAACTATTAATAGGAGAGTCTACTCGCTCATCGCCAAACTAACGGAAAGTTGCCATATATGTCATGAATCGTTAACTTTGTACTTAAAAGAATCTAAAATTAAGAATGCTTACCTCAGTTTCGGATCATTAGTTAATCTATCTGCAGCACTATAAAAAACAGATAAACGCTAGATGGAAACCATTGAATATAAATATCTGAAAGAGCACATACAGACAAATGCTTTAGCTTATTGATAACATTGATGATATGCTTATCACAAATAATTTTTCATTTATTAAGATACTTTACGGCAGTATGTCTATCAATTGAGATCCAAACATTCCATTTATAAACAAGGTAAATAACTCTGCTCTTAGATACCTCTTCTACAATGAAATCTGAATGGACTACTTAATGAATATGGCTAAATGAAATTTGTTTTAGTTTAATGACGCCACTAGAGTGCCTAATAACAATTACACTACCTATGGCGCCCGCTTCATTTTTAGTTCCATATGTATACACTTATGCTGCATCCTTAAGAAGGCCATTCATTACTTCCGAAGCCATTTGTCTCAATACACCCGGATGATGGAACACTTTATTTGATGTTGTTCGCAAGTTTTTCAATCTATTTGAAAGTCTAAAAGAGAAGTTGCAAGATGGAAGAAAAATAGGTTAACCCTTTCACTACCGAAGGGAGAAAAAAGTACTTCTCAGGGCTCGCGGGTTCTTACCACAGAGTGTAACGCTGTGCCCAGGCATTTTTAGATACTAAGCCTAATTCGTAAGAAAAAAAATTCCTCTGAAATCGGCTGTTCATTAGAATATTTTGATTTTTTTTATCAATTATTTATAATGCATTGAACTTAATACATACGAAAGAAAAAACAAATTTAACGAACACTATACTTTTTATACATAAAATTATAACATAAAATCATATCTTTTAAGAAAATAAAATACATATTTCATTAGATACATACATTTCATTGTGTAATGATATACAATTACATGAAATATTAAGATATTAAAAAAATCAATCTTATTTTGTTGTGTGGTATCTTACAAAACATTCTTCAATGTATAGTCCAATATCATACATTTTATCCTCATACCTGCACCTAAAACAAAAAAAAAATTTATAAGAAACTTTTAAACAAAAAAATGATACCTCCTAGGATGGTAAAAAAAAAAAGAAAATCTTCTAAAAAGTATATAAGCTTAGCTTTTTTAAGCTAACTCTTTTTTCCTTATTCTTAAACTTACTACCACTATTTTTTTTTATCTAATTCCTATTATTACTATAAAACTAAACGCTTCCGCTCACTGTAAAGTGCTTTTTTTTCTTTTCTTTTCATTAATGTAATGTACACGAGTAAAATTCCTGCCCAGGCTAGCACTCAGATAATCATGTGAAACACTAACATTGCAGATTTATCTGTATTTTCACGGACATCACTGTCAGATTCATTCATTAATTCGCGAATTTCGATTCTCAATTAAATATTTCTTTACGCCAAGACTATCGCTGCAAAAATAAAAAAAAGATCGAATGAAACAAAAAGCTGAGAGCATCTGCTACTAAAGACTACCTCTCATAAACATCCATAAGTAAGTTCCCATTCTAACTCCTAACAAGCAAGGAAGAAGAAAAAAGCAACGAGCCCTTTAAATCATGTCGTCACATTTAAAGAGCCACGCCATAACACGTGCTTTTCGATTATATAAAAAAATTCCTCCTCTTGACTGCCAGAAGTGAAATTCAAGCCCGAAATCCCAAGGACAACATTCAAAATATCCTATCTATATAGATTTCATGGTATTGTAACGCCATCAGGAATTATATTTAAAAATTCAAATAAAGCGTTCTCATCGAGCGTATCTATATTTATACGTTGGTCTGTAGCAGGCATTCTAGGAGGGTATCGAATGTGACACTCTGGGCACAGGAGAGTAAACACGAGCGTGTCACATGTGGCACGTTGAGAGTGAATGGAGCTCATCAGCTTACAGAACCGGCTATTAGTCGGTCGTATATTTCAAGTCCATCATTACACTGCCAGATGTGAGATAGACTGAGAAGCTGTAGTTTCTTCTCAGTGTTTCTTTCTTTCCTTCAATATATGGCGGTATGTTATAGATCATTGGGAAGCTGAAAAATAAATCTATTGAATAGTCAATAACACATTCGATGTATCTCAATGAAGAGAGAGTTAAATGAAATTAATTTTTGAGATTTCTAAAACCACACAGTTAAAAAACTGGCTTATTGTAAGAAATAACTCTCTGAGGAGAAATTTGGATTCTTTTTCTTCTAACCTAATTCTTCTAATCTTTTTAAAATTTATTTTGAAAAAATTAAACAATATTGAATAGGGAAAATATTACTAAATCAGTGGGTTAATAGGGAGTATGGTTCCCTCGTACACAGTTTTACAGTTATACAGTTTTTAAACGAGAATTCATTTTGAAAAGGAGACACTAGGCAGTCTACCCCACTCTTCCAGTAACGGGGTTATCAGACCCTGGATCATTCTGGGGTAGGTAAAATCAATTTATTTTAATTCTTCTTCCTAGGGAACAACCAAAATAGGCTATATATGGCTTAGATTTGAAGATCTGGTAGATCAAAATATTCGGGAATAATAAAAATTTAGATCTTCTGTTGGGAAACATCAGTTTTGCCTTACGTTCAGAACTTTTCTAGAAATTCGACTAATTAAGAAAACCCTCTTAATTTTAAAAATTCATGTATTATTCAGAGAACAGGCAAATTAAATTGCCATTTTTGAAGTAATAATAATGATTTTCCGTTCCCCATATTCACTTTTATTTCATAATTAATAGAAATACTTCATTGCTAAATGCGCTTTTCAAAAATTCGAGTTATTTCATTTATATATTGCTATTTTTAATTCACTTCACTCTTCATCTAATTTAACTAATCACGTTTCAAATTACTATACAGTCTCCAAGGTTAATGAAGAGAAAATCTCGAATAGCTCAAATTCACAAGTACTTTAAATGAGTTAAATATTTTAAATTTAAGCATTTGAAATATATTAAGTACTTGCTTCGAGAGGAAATGCTTACTAAATTATTCTACAAAGGGAATAGATTAATTCTAATGGGACAATTCCACAAATGGAACCCTCATATATATCTCAGTTTCTTAAAATATTTTTTAATATTTATCAGCGTGAAGTTGTTCGAATGGTTTTTGATTCCAAATGTTAAGTTCTCAAAGCTTCCCATTTTTAATTCTCAATAAATTTGTTTTCTTCTCCTCGAGCCGCTAAATCTTAGAAAAAAAATTGTATTTAACAGATTGTGTTTCCTCACTCCTCATAGAAGTTGCATAAGTAGGAAAAAGTAAGAACACACAACAATACGCTAGTTGAGAGCAAACCAAGAAGTATGAAGAATAAAAAAAAAAAATTCGAGGATCGAAAATTTGGGTCGATATATTTTAAAATTCAATTTTCTAGCATTTTATTTAGCATTCTGACTCCAGCTGTCTTTTCCGCCAGCATCTCTCTAGTGCCGAATGGATTTTCGTTACTAAGCCTAAATTCACGAAATTACGTATATCACGTATTATTTAAATATTATCTGCAGAATAATCAGACTATGTAACAATATCTTTTTTACTAATATGAGAATCATTATCTGAAATGTTTTGCATCATTTCCGCTAATTCAGCTTCTATTAAAAATGTTCAATGCTTCGACATTGTAACGCTGAAAAGAAAAATTCACACGTACAAGGTTTAATTCTCGATTAGAAACTGGGCTATAAATCTAAGACACCCCACTTTATATCAAAAATAAAATTCTCCCGCCAGCTATCAACAAATGTCACGCACACATTTAAGGGGCCATTAAGAAACCCTGCGAGTCCAGAACATGCCTATCTCCTACGTTTATATGATCAAAATCTAGTTGCATACAAGCCATCTTAGTTTCATCTCGAGTAAAGGGTCAAATCCACATGTAGCTTAAATCCTATGAACATATAATGCTATCCTGTGCCAAATATATCAGTTTTAAAAATGTCCCATGACTCTGACACGTATGCGTTTCATACTGGGGAGAGGAGAATGGACGAGAAAACGTTCTGTTACCCCGTGGTGCCTATTGGGAGGTGAGTGCTTTTCATGCTGACACGTATCAGTGACAGCCGTCCCGAAACGTTAATCAAAACGAAGATAATACGTTATAATGTAATCGAAAATTCAGATAATGTTCGTTTGGGTCGTCACCAACAACTTTAAAAACTTAAATGGAATAATGAAACTTATATTTATCATAGAAATTGTGTATATGCATAAGTATTTCAAAGAGGCTTTCGTTTTGATTCTTATTGTACTTGAAAATTCTTTCAAGAATAATTTAAATAACGATCCCTGAACCTTTTTATTGGATACCTAGGATGCTATCGAGGCTCATGGATTGAAAATCTCAGGCATCTTCCGTGATTTATGAGGGAGGCTCAAAACGTACTTGTGTCTTTTGACAGATGCTTCTAATAAGGTAAGTAGGGGTTACAACTGTGTACTGCCATATGTTAAATGGCAACAAAATGAATTTGAAATTTATTCATAAGTACATTTTAACTGCTGTCGCGTCGAGTTGTCATCGTCAATGAAACCTGGATTTCTCATTATACACCAGAAACCAATCAAAAATTATAACGATGGGTGTATATCAGTGAATATGCTCCAAAGTAGGTGAAGAGCCGGGAAACGTTATGGAGACGGTTTTTTGGGATACAAAGGACGTCCTACTCATTAAGTGTAAAGGAAAAAGGGAAACATCAATGGACATTAATGCAGTGAGTTACACAATTTCTTACTTATAAAACCTCATTTTTCACTCAAAAAAAAAAAAAAAAAAAAAGAATGTTTTGAACTACCCTTGAACTATTTTGCATTTTAACAACACTCATTGTTTTTAGAAAAACGTGATACATTTAAATATTTTTCACAAAACTAAACATATTTTGTGTAAATCACTTTACTCAAAAAATACTCTGAAATAAATATTTACAACAAATTCAATGGTTCATATAAATACTTGTGTTATTAAGTGCATATGACTTCAGACCTACCAATAAGCTGTTAAATGTTCAAGTAGAAAGATATATACCTCAATTCTTATTGCCATACTTCTAAAATTGAGTATCATTTACTTTTGAGGTGGAATGTAATAATCGTTTTTACTTTCTCTTCCGCGGATTATGTACCATATTCCGATACACGCTTCGTTTTGAGAATGTGTAGTGATCCCGCTAGCCTAGTAATCATGGTCGCACACTCACGATATTCTTTTCTTTTTTTCTTTACCCCCATTGTTTTCTCTCAGTCATGGGTTCGAGACCAATTGTAGCTTAAGACCTGCCATATAGCTAGGGCTGATGCATGTTAAAATTGTCGAGGATAAAAGTCCTCCCATTAGCATGGTGTGGAAGTGCCAGCTAAAGTGTCATTCTCGTCACTTGACCGAGGCTCTAAATTACGAGGTCCGTCGCCAATAGCCCTCTTGTTGCTTCTAAATAGGATGTTAATAAACAATCACATCACATCCATTTAGATGGCAATTTAGAAAATGAGATAAATGAAGTTTCTGTTGAGGAGTATAATACTGAACGACGTGATCCAGTAGGTAATAATCAACAGTTTAAATTTAACGCGGATAACGCGGGTATTGCCTCGCAAATAGCTGGAACATTAATTGATAGATTTTCTTCAGCATTTAAAAAAATTTATTTCTTGACGAAAAAGTCTTGTAAATTATGGCTGATCAGACCAATTTGTGCGTTCACCTCATCCCACCTGCTGTTCCTGTACATCTCAACGTGGAAAAAAAATACTCACACAAAAATGAATACCCAGATTTACTCATTTTGAGATGAATTTGTTTGTATCAGATTTTATCGAATGTAAAACATTACATGCATTCAAAACCACAAGAAATGGGAAATCAACACTCTCAAAAAATTATTACAGATATAAGGACTGCAAAAGTCCCTCTTATATATTGACTACGTATTTTAAAAATTGAGGCTCAAAAACAAATATGGTTTACTTAAATATTTCGAACTATATTTCGTATTTACCACGCTACTCGCGGAAGAACACAAGAATATTAAAATGAATATGTAGTACGGTTTAGTAGTGAATACGATTCAGTGTTCCTTATATTTTTGTATTATTAAAAGCATCCTAATTTACCTGTGATATGCTAATATTTTTTAAAAAAATGTTTCTTTATTTCTGCTAATAATTTGATTCAGGAGGACCTGATTTTAGCGTACTTCTTGGCGACTTGGAAAAATTGAAATTATCTGGTAATATTTGTTGATGTATAATATTGAGAATTTTTAAATTTGAATGGATAATTGCTTCAAAAATACTAAATGTTTTTAAAACATTGCATATTTGAAAAGTTATATTTAAAAACTCTTCAGAATGATTCGATTATGTCTCAAGAATTGTTATTGATCAGCTTAAAAATGATTTCTTATGAGTAATTATTTGTGTGTTGCAGACTATCCACACATAATTTTACATTGCAATTGTGTCTTTAGAGACTTCTAGACTTTAATTTGTACAAATCAGAGTTGAAAATTATTTTCATACATGTGAATATTTGTGCATGACGCTGACAAAAATAGCTTTTATTCCAGATTATTCTTTAATTAATTGAAGTAAATTTCAGATGCTTTATGACTGGAGTAAGAATATATATATATATATATATATATATAAAGAACCGGGTATTAATTAAAACTGAAATTGATTGTGTATTTTGAAACGAAATTTTCACAGTAATTTCAGGCATCCTTCTTGTTATGTTCCAAATACTGTTCGTCATATCATAAGTGATTGTCTTGTGTTTCTTCACTATTGTCTCACATGTTTTAAGTTATCTGTTTTAAACTCATATGACTTGTGACAAGGAACCACTACTTGTTTGTGTTGTAATTGAAAATTTGATTTTTATATAATTATACTTTTAATTCAGACATTTCATATCTTGCGTTTTTTTATAATATGTCCTAAAAATGTTGCAAAACCTTAAATAAATATTTGATGCAGTACATTCACATTTTATTCCATGCATCAACTCCAACATTCATCCACACAGAACAAATAAAACAATTTCTTTTGCATTCGATACATGACACAAACATTATAATTATATATAATTCATTAAATTGTAAAAATGCTTATAAATGTTCACCATAGAACAAGGGCGAGCATATTATTTAGCCTTTTTATTTGTTGATATTTGTATACTTATTTACACAATTTAAACACTTTATTCATGCACTTAAAGTTAGCGTTTTTAAAAAATATGCTTGTACCGAGATGAATTACAAAGTAAAACCGAGGTTCTGGTGTTGGCTGGAAGAAACAAGAATCACATTTGCACGACAAGGTAACGTAAACAGATTGTTAAGCAGTACTCAAGATTTATAGAATGTAAAATTTTCTATTTCATTAAAATTCTGTTTTTTTTTACCCCCGACTGTATCATTTCTTTTCAAATATAGTTTTAAAAAATAATATTTTATACATATTTTTAAAAATCAAATTATCACTAATATTAGTTTGGGTATGTGTCTTGTTATTCAAAATAAACAGAATTTTTTCTGCACTTCATTTTACTTTAAAACATATAAGTAAAAATTGTATTTGATTAATAAATATTACTTTGAGAAAAAGAAAAAAATTATGCTAGCTATTATTCAATTTTAAATTGTATATAGAATTTACATATTCACATATGTTTTTCTTAAATATTGTTGATTCTTTTTTAAAACATTATAATAAACATATGATTAGATTAATTAATTTTGTTTTGCAAAACACATTTTAAAAAAACTGTAACTCAAGGTACACTATCACACCTGTTTAAATCATAAATCATCATATAAACTTTACAGCTTAATTATGTATCTTGATTAAAAGAGAAAATAGTTTAATCCAATGTTGCTTCATTTTTTAAATATAATCAAAATGATAAATATAAAGTGTTTATACATAAAAGATACTATAATTAAGAACTGCTTAATCACACTTCAACTATTCACATGAATTTTTCAGAGGGTTAAAATAACTACAATACTAGAATAAATATTCCTGCCTTTATTTTTAACATGATAGAATCAACAGATGACCTAATGATACGTAACAATATTTATATTTGAAATAATTTGATATACAAAATAAGCTTAATCAAAACAAAAGGCTGAAATGACCGTTAACAGTTCAAAAACGCATCTGTTTAAGGCAGAAAATAATTTAAAGATAATTTTTTATCGGAAGTTACAAGCAAACGCCAGAAACAAGTTTAAGTAGACTTACCGAGCAACATTTTAACAAGTAAAAGAGAATAAGTCTATAGATATAGTTATAAAAATATACTCAGATTATTTCTTACCTAATGTGAATAATTGAATAATGTAAGAAATATGATAATATTAAATATATTAATCCAAATATAGTGGATGTACCAGATGTAAATAACTAGCACAAAGAGATATCCGATGTTAACGTAGACCACACCGGTTTGATTTTGTAGACATCACATTATGGTATTGGCTGTCACAATAGAACATAATAAAGATCATAAAGAAATTGAAAAAGTTTATGTATATCATGACTTATATCTTACTACTAAAATCACATAATATAAAATTCTTCTTTTAAAGGTGACTAACCAATAACCGTAATTTCTCCATGATATATATTTTTGCTCCAAAAGCACTTTTTTTATAGACAAATATTAGAAGTAGAGTTTTTCAATTTTGATTAATTTTAGTTTTAGTTTTATATTCAATTTTAAAATGGCTTGCATGTCTTGAAATAGGCAAGTTTACAAAATATTTTTGTAGGCAATTAATTTTTCTAAGAGAATAATTTCATGTAAATTTTATAATACTTTTTTTAGATCAGAAACTACAAAATGAGCAAAACCAACTTGCAAAATGAAACACGATAGTAAATTTCAAGTTTTTTTTTATTCTATATACCAAAATTTTTCTACAATATGCGACATTATATATAAATTTAAATGCACTTACAAACTAATGTATAATGGATATTTTGCCTTAATTATGAACTGATCCACATTGTTTAAATTAAATTTTTCTTATTGTATAATGCGCAATCCAGAAAAAAAACTATGCTTTCATATGACCATAGTGCTTTGCTTTAATAGAAAACACTTGTGATAATTCTAAAAAAATCTTGTTAATTTGATATTTTTTCAGAATCATAAGAAGATAAGCTCTGTCCAAATAAATTTAATCCACTAGCACCAATTAAAAATGGCACACAAGTTCAGTAAAAAAAAAAAAAAAAAACTTTAGAATTCCTTGTATAACAAATGTTTTGGATCTAGGTGTGTCCAAGTTCGTCATTCAAAGCATCAAAAACTGCTATGTAGAATAGATGGTTTAAAAGACCAAGCAGAAATTCTTACATGCAATAGTGTATGGTATAATGGTACAGTATATTCTAAAAATATAGCTGTATTAATTGGTTGTGTAGATAACTTGCCCTTCTTTCGAAAAATTAAAAGAATTGTCTGCGTAATAACGATGCATATTTAACATATTTATTTGAAACAGCACTGTTTGAAAAGTATTTCAATCATATTTAGTAACTTCATGAGATGTTTTGGATTTGAAAGAAGTAAAAGTTCTGTTTGTTTACCTTTACATATTAGAACTTTTTATATGTTAAATGATACCTCATCATACATTACATTAAAACATAAGCTATGTTGCACGAATGAGGATGGAGTTGGATTATAGTATGGATTAGATAGCATTATTTATAATCGATTTTTAAAACGATTTGCCTGCATCTGTAGGAGTTTAAACTTGCACTTTTTTAATATTCTTGTTTCAAAATTATGAATGTTTTATATTTTATATGTCTGATATGTATGAGTGTGATATTCAGAATAAATATTTCAAAACTATGATTTGGTTTGTTTTATTTTTGCTGTTTACAATAAATCATTAATTATAAGTATAAACTTTGTTATGTGGTTAATTCAAAAGAAAATGTATGTTAGATAAAAAAAAATAAGGGGGCATTGAAAATAATTGCCGTACACTAAGTTTTTACTATGGAAAATCTGATATTCATTATAATTTTTCCAAGATACTTGCAATAACTTATTAGTAAAAGACTGAAATTTAAATAAAACTTAGTTTTCTTCATGTATAGAATTTTAACAAAACTATATATTGCTTCTTGAAACATAAATGTAATTCTTAATGAATCAAATTGCTTCTGGAACTACTAGCTCAAATTTTTTGCTCATTTATTTTAAAAAGAATTAGTCTTGAATCGAATTTATTTTCGTTGTTTTTAAGGATTTATTAAACACTCGAATTGATTGAAATTTGAAGTATATGCTCAAAATATGGTTTATAATCAGGTAACATATTTGTTACACACAGCAAATGCAAGAAGTTTGATTAACAGTTTTGCTACACATAGTAAATGAAAGAATTTTGATTCGAAGTTTTGTGGTAAAAACTTAATAAATTGTATGTTAAATAATATGTAAGATGAAGAAAGAAAATGAAACTTGCAACTGAAGGAGTGCTTAATTAAGTCCTTTAAAATTTAAGTTGATATATATTTTTCTGCTTAAAATTCAAATTCGATACAATAACAGTATTGAAAATGAATGCGATACATACTCATTTTATTGTTTCATATTCATATTTCATGCAGCAATAGCTTCAAGAAAGAATACATTACATACTCCTTTTGTTGTTTCATTCTCGTATTCTATACAATAACAGATTCAAAAATGAATACAAAATATACGCATTTTTCTATTCCACACTCATATTTGATATACAAATATCTTCAAAAATGTGTACGAGAAGTTTTGATTTTGAATACGTACCTGTTACTAAAAATGAGTATGTGCGAGTCTTAAATTTGATTACGTTGGGATCGGAGTCATTTTTAGCATGTGAAATATTAAAAAAATGAGTACTTTGGACTCGATTTTGAATACCCGTTTTTCGCAGTGAATGCGGTCCAACTTTCTTATTAAACATGATTTAAAGACGGTTCGCTGTTAACACCTAGCATGAAAAATACTTTACATTCATAGAGGTTCCTGGGCACGCCATGGTGTCATTAAACGCGTTAAAGGATATACAAAATTATCTATATTCTTTTACATAGATATTTCAGCAACATAAAGGTTGTATGAACAAAATTCTTATTGGAAAATATCTCAATGTCAATATAAGTTAGAAGGATTATCTCTCATGCCTGCCTTCCTTTTTATCATATCCTGCCTATAAATTTTAGGTTTCAATAAATAAATAATTTAGTATAAATAGATAATATTTCACTTGCTGTTGAGATATAAGGGTTTAAAATTTAGAATGTAGAAGAAGCAAGAAAAAATAAATTTCCTTATCAAGAAAAGAGATTGTATATTTGAGCTAGTTAAATAAAAATACGATTTTAATGTTCAAAGATTTTTTTATAGTGAAAAGATGTTTCTGAATGTTTGTCGTATTTTTACAAGCTTTTATTTAACTTGCTATATTAATATGCATATATCTCCAGTTTAAACTTTTGTACTCGAATTTTAATTCATTTCTTAATAAAAGTTTTGGATAGAATTACATGTGTCTGATGATAATACAATAACATTATATATTCAAGTAGTAATGGCCTTGGGGAAGGGAGGGGGTCTTACACTTAACAATGTCCAATTAATTTGAAATCTTAAGCACGCGTATAGGCCCTCGTAATTAGTTTTTTAGAATTAAATTTCCAGAATAAAATGAATTAAATAAATATAAGCAATTTTTTAAAATTTAGTTTTTAATTTAAAGATGAATTAAAAGGTATAAAAATTTTTAAACACATAATTTATAAAGGCTTGAGGCTTTAATGCTTCTTTTGATCTCACATATAAGTAAGTAGCTATGGTACTTAATATATCGGTCATTACCTGAGTATCTTAGTTAAGCTCTTCAAGCTTTAATAAATGACACACTACTTTACATTTAAAAATTATTTTCATATATTTTAGTCCATCTTTAAATAAAAGCAATGATAGATTTTTTTTAAAATTGATATTTATTGATAATGTACCGAAAAAGGCAAACTTATTGATATATAGTTAAATGAACAATAGCTCAAATAAAATTTTTATACCCGATTAATATTTAGTAAAATTAAACCGATAGATGCATTGCAAAAAAGCTCATATATATTACCTGGAAGTTCATGTGACTTTCGTATTTCACATAAAATCCAATTAAAAATTATATTTTGTCAGTGTGTAAAATAATTATATTTACGTAAATTCGAAAAAAAAAACCCACATAAATCTATCCAATGAAAATTAATTTTAATTTTAATTAAATTTTCATTCATTTAATTGTGATACTGAAATCATGATTACTTTTTAAAGTTGAAATTGAAAAGGAATATCGTCGAGCTAGAATAAAACGAAAAGTATTAAATTTATTCTAATTGATCAAATTATATGCGAAAACAGTGCATCTGATTTTTCCAGTCGGTAACTTTCTGTTCAAATAATGTGGTTTTAGAATTAGATCAAAGGCAAGATGTTAGAATTCGTTGTTTAACTTCTGAAGCAGTACACTATTGCTAGGTAGACAAAAAAAATGAGGAAAAGTTCCAATAAATGTTTAGTTCACCGAATAAACCCCTTTACATTTAAAACTAATATTGACTCTAGACAAGTAAATATTCTGAGCAAAGGAAGTTTGTTAATTGGATTCAAAGAGCAGTGGGGACAATAATTGTTTACTAAGTATACAAAAGAGCTGTGTTTGGGAATCGATTTTATTTTCTCAGAAAATTTACAATCGTTTGCATGGAAATGAAAGAGAGGTTTCACTGATATATAATTAACCGAGTTTTTTTTTAGTTGTTACCGTTGTTGATATCACAGTCTCAAAAAAATTAAGTCTGAGACGAAGAAAAGTCGAAGAAAATGATTTCATTTGCATTTGTTGCGGACACTGATGCTGATAGAAATAGAAACAGATAAAATATCACAAAAGTTGATAATTATTCAAGTTTACTTTAGATTTATATTCATTTAAGTAGGATTTTCTGTTATGATGAGGTAATTTACAGCATGAAGATACCGCATGACATGATATGGACCAGTAGAATAGTCTTTAAAGAGTTTTAATGAAAATTTATAATATTTACGCAATCAGTATTTAAGACAACATTTATGGAAATTTAGAAATTTACTTGTAATTTTACGAGCTTGTTTATACAGTCAATGCTTCTTGAAAGAGAACTTGAGAAAGATTTACGGATTATGTGAATTATGGGAAAACGGTTAATTACTCGCATGAAAAGAGGATTATAATTAATAACACAGACTAGAATTTTTATGCAGGCATTTCATTCCAAAAAATCCACTGTGGATGAATGCCTTAGCGTCCGTTTGCGTGTCTCTCTTTCCTCGTTAATTAAAATGCTCTTACAACGGGCTAATTAATTTTTTTTGTATTGGCAGCCTTAAACTAACACATGGACAAGATGCCGCTTTTGCACATTTCCCATGAGATTCTTATACACAAATTCCAGACCGAAATATATAAGTGTAAATAGTTTTATTGCAATTGATAAGTAATATTCTGAAACTTTCATGATCACTATCTAGTGTATTCTTTTTTAAGAATTTTTATTTAACTTACTATGATTATATGTATGTCATTCTAGTTCAAAGTTTATGCTCGAAATTTAACAAACTTCTATAATCCAATCGAGCTGAACTTATACACACTCATATAACTCAATTCAAAACTATGAATAACTCAAGTAGAATAGGACTTGCAGGGTGGGGGGGTAACGGGTCTTGCACTTAAAAACGTCCAATTGAAATTTTGCACGTACGTATAGCTCAGGCAATTGCTTTTTTTAATATTAAATTTTTAGACTAAAAGGAATTTGATAAAAAAGGATTTTAACAAGGAATTTAAAGAATTTTTTTAAATCAAGATTTTGATTAAAGATGGGCTAAAAGGTATAAAATATTTTTAAAGAGGAAAATAATGAATAGTTTATGAAAGTTTGAGTCGTTAATATTTCTCTTGATCTCTTATATAAATAATTATGGTATTTAATTTATCGGTAATCACCTAGGTATATATTAGATAAGTTCCTGAACTTTTCATACATTATATATCTAAATAAATTATTACTGTATCTTTTAGCTCCTTTTAAATAAGAAAGCTTGATTTAATTTAGAATTATAGTTATGTAATTATATATTATTGTGAATAAATATAAGAAATACGCTTATTTATAATTACATATTGTAGTACATAATTATAAATGATAATAATGATAATTATGAATGATAATAATGAAAAT